>JANHZT010001820.1:180167-190927 GCA_032468215.1 Stegonotus admiraltiensis | reverse complement strand
AGAACTACTTCTGGGGATCTTGGGGAGCTCTACCTCCCCCCAGCTGCTCTGTTTCCCCTCTTCACCCGAGGGGAAAATTTTTGAACCGTCTGACGGCTGATTTTCGCTGTCAGCGGTTCCTACGAAGCCACGGGGCTAGCGCTCCAAAAAGGAGCAACTTGGCAGCGAAGCGGTGCCACCGGAAGTTGACTTGAACAATCTTTAAACTCTTGTTCAAAAAACACATCTAGTACATCTGAAGAGATTTCAGAACCCATGATTATAAAGAGACTTCAGGTAGGCCTTGATTTACGAATTGAGCCCAAAATTTCCATGGCTAAGCAAGACAGTGGTTAAATGAATTTTTCCTCATTTTATGATCTTTTTGCCATAGTTGTTAAGCGGATCACTGCACTTGTGAATCATGTGGTCATTAAGCAAATCTAGCTTTCCCCATTGACTTTGCTTGTCAAAAGCTGGCTGGGAGGGTTGCCAATGGGGATCACATGACCACAGGACAATGCAACTGTCATAATTGCATGCCAATTGCCAAGTTCCTGAATTTTGATCACATGACCATGGGGATTCTGGCAGTGGTCATAAGTATGAAAAATGGCCATAAGTCACTTTTTTTCAGTGCTGTTGTAATTTTGAGTGGTTACTAAACGAATTGTTGTAAGTCGAGGACTACCTGTGTATATGATCTGACAAATGCTAAGAAAAGTGCTACTTGGAACTAACATGAATAGATTCCAGTATGGAAGGTCATTTCTGCAGCTCAAGCCAACATTGCTATGGAGTCCAGTGCCCAGTAATTAGAGAAGTCTTTCCCATAGGAGATGTGTGGATTGCAGCCTCAAGCACATTGTCAGTTGTGTCCTAGATTCTGGCAATGACCAAAATTCTGTCTGGTGGAGGAAAGACTCCTTTTTAGGTTTCTTCCTCTGTGGACTGAGGATGAGAAAACAGCAATGTCACGAAGACATGTCATTTAACATCCATTTGTGGGGCTTCTTTATGCAGAGGGACATGTAGATACAGTGTTTCCCCGAAAATAAGACCCTGTCTTATATTTTTTTGAACCCTGAAATAAGCGCTTGGCCTTATTACCATGCGCTCAAAAGCCCAATTAGGCTTATTATCAGGGGATGTCTTATTTTGGGGGAAACAGGGTAGTAGATTGACATCTTACAGTAGGAGTGGGAAACTATGGCCCCTTTATGACTTATGAACGTCAATTCCCAGAATTCGTCAGCTAGTCATGCTGGGGAATTCTGGGAGTTGAAGTCCACAAGTCTTGAAGTTGCCAAGTTTGGAGAGCCCTGTCTTATAGGGATGATGATAATGATGATGATAATCATAATCATAATGACGATTTCCTTCTATTCATTCATTCCATCCAGATTTATTTGTCATAAATCTGGAAGTTGTTACATCAGTGAAAAGCATCTCCAAGTATACAATTCGATGGCAGGAAAAATAATTTGGATAATTGGGCAATTGAAATATGGGTGGCAAAAAGATTCAGCTTCCTTCAGTTCATACTGTATGCCTATTACATCCGCTCTTCAGCTTTTCCTCTCAGTTTGTTTTCTCTAGAAATTGGTTTGCTTTTATTGCTTACCCTTTGCAAGTGCAGCGTAACTATCGTCACATAAAACAAATGCTTCAGTTCTGAAGAAAGTGTAACTTGCCAGCAAAATTTAGGAAACTATCCATGAGCTGAAATATTCATGGAGAATGCTGAGACTGTTGAACTTGTGAAGTATTTCCCACCACCCCTCTGTCCTTATAGAGATTTTGCACTTATAAATGTCAGGCTAATTCTCCCAAATATGAGGCAGATAGAAATGATAGCCAGGATACTGTAATGGAGAAAGGACATCATGAAACTATTAATGGTATAATTTTTGCATTATATGTTATATGTTTTCTTTACAGTGCTCATTTTTGCCCAAGTTCTCCATTCACATAGAGACCAAATATGAGGACAACAAAGGAAGCAATGATAATGTAAGTATTCTCTCCTTTCAATAATTGAATGTAAAGTACATTTAAAGGGTGGCGCAGGTAGCCCGGAAGGAGTCAAGGTGTTAGACGCAAAAAAACAGGTCGGCACATGAAGGTTCTAAATTATTGGTTTATTGCTAAAGGCTATGCACAGAAATATTCTCCGACTAATGGCTTCCACCTGGACTAGATAAGGGTCAACTGTGTTCAAGAGGGTTTTTTTGTGGCTATCTAATGAGTCTAAACTGATACCTCATTTAACTCTTCCCCTTGGCTCTGTCAGTATCTTTACACAAGGGGAGATTGTGCATGGCAGCACCATGTTAGGATACCACTTATATGTAATTTAAATAATAACTATCCAAAGTTTACATTAAAAACCTTTTAAGCTTGAATGTCCCTGCTTCATAGGTAGTTTATACTTTTTATGAAGGTAACACTTTCTGGGGATAATTATTTTCATTTTTTTAAATCGCAAAATTGTACGTATCAAACTGCCCGTATGTTAGTCCAGGAATGATATGTGGGTAACTAATACCGGTATATCCCCCCCACCCCAATCCTTGGTAATTGTATTCATAGGCTGTTTTTGTAGGTCATAGGTTGGACTTCTTATTGTTCCTATTGAATAATACTATATAAAATTCCTGTCAGGAATTTTTCTCCTACTCCCAAATGCCATCAACCAAAGGGGGACAGTCAAAACTACCAAATGTAGGCAAAGAAGCATATTCTGGGGTTTCAGGTGCTATAAAAAAGCTGATCGTGCGCAAAATACTTGAGTGGAATTATAGTTTTGAAGGTGTTTGGATCTCTGCATGGGTGTTTCCTTACAGTTCAGCCAGTTTCTGCAACCAGTTCTTAATTTTTTCCCTCATATTTGAAGGGCAGCAATATGGCATTGGATCAGGGGTGGGTTCGCAGCAGGGTCGCATACGCAGAAGCATTTTGATGACATCGAGGTCGGTGGGCGGAGCCTCCCGCCAGTTTTACTACGGTTCTATAGAACCGGTGCAAATTGGGGGCAACCCACCACTGCATTGGATGGCAGGCAAGTAGAATCCAGGTGGGAAGAAATAAAATATACTTACATTACTTAAACTTTGCATTTGATTAAACAGTCATAACTCAAACTCAAAGGATCTCCAGTTTTTTAAAGAGTAAGAGCAGAATGGTGGCAGATGACCAATTAGCACCCCTCTGATCACACCCATTGCTGGTCACCAGATTTTGCTTCTGGGGTAATAAAGGTGAAGCGTAACATATTTCATTCATCTTGAGGCTGCATATAAATGTTCTCAACTTAAGGAGGAAACACTCCTTTAACATCAATATAGCTAAAGACAACTGTTGCAAGAAAGAGGACACGTCTATGTTTATACCTGAAACCTGCAATAACTCTACTCTAGTAGAATAGACAGAGATAAGGTAGCTTTAGACCCTCGTAATTCATTAGGATACAAATTACTGTCTCCACTCTCTTACCACAGCAGTCATTTAATTCTCATGTAAAGATCAGCGATTTAATGAAATCATGAGTTTGCAAACTTTGTAAAATTTTTCTCATACTTTCTGTTATTTCTCCAATAACTTTATGTCAAGAAATAATTCATTAATTGTGCTTCCTGTTATATATTAGAGAGCAAATAAGACAGCAAACATTAATCAGTGAATTAATTAAAACTCCAGATGATTAATCAAGAGTACCGTGCTAATTTTAACATAGAGACATTTTTAAGGCTGTTTTGTGATATGCTATGGTAATAGAGAATGAAAAATAAATATTAACTTAGATTAACAGATCAGAGATCTGCCATGGTCTAAAGCTTATTTATGCATGTGAGAGTAAATATATGAATGCATTACACAAACAAGAACAAAAGATTTATGGCACGTTTAAAATGAATAGATTTATTTAGTTTCTTATAAAATAACATTTATTGTCACAGAACCTTTTGTGGACTCTAAACATTAACATTCAAGGCATCAGAAGACTCTTAATTTTCTTGATTTATAAGGTATACTATATAGATATTGTACTACAGTATATGTACGTGCTGCCAGAAAAACTCAGAAGTATGTCTTTCTCATCCATCAAACTAAAGAATATTCTTAAAACGATCTCTTTTAAAAAATAATTAGTTAAAGCTGTTTCTGTCTTTAAAGGGAATGTATTTGTTTCAACCTGGAGTGGAACAGACTTCTGTTTCTTAGTTATCAAAATGTTGACTCTTTAAAAATGAGATATATAGAGATACTCTTACAGGTAATAAGAGTAACATATGGCAATGCAATATTTGGACTTATCATGGAAATTTTATAAAATGTCCATTTCAGAACAGAATGTTTATCAAACACACATAGCAAATTAGTTTTTCAGTATATCTCCTTGATATATATCGATATAATTATTTTATAAATAAATATAGTTATAGATATATATTGATACATATTAAATATAATATATATATCAATATATATCAGGGAGATATATTGAATTTTTTTTAAAAAAAGGATACACACGCACACATCTCTTGATGTAGACAAAGAACAGCAATAGCATCGGACAAAAATCAGACAATATTTAAATCAGCTTTATAGTAGTAAATATTTCTTGTTATGATCTATTAAGCTGTATCCTTTGCTTACTTCCTGCTTCTGCTTGCTTTATACATGTCATCATATATTTATTTAGATGTTCAAGGAGGTATTCCCTATTCTTTAGATAGAATTAGTTTCTAAAGAGAACATTTTCCTGCTGGTTTTGTTTATTCTGCCAGGTTTCAACCATACCTGCTATGCCCATCTTCCTATAAAACTAAAGCATTCTAGGACCCCCACCCCCAATTGGGCATTTGACTTTCCTGTTTCTCTTCCTCCTACTCCTCTTGGAAGGAAACATTTCCTTTAGGTAGATCAGCATCTTTCTCTATTTAACTCTAAAATGAAATTTGATTAATTTGCAGCATGCTAGGTCTTTGCCTTGGAAATGCTGACACAGTGTTGATGACAGGAGTTTCTATATTAAGTTGAATACGATGCTCTAGGGCTGGGTTAACGCTGGTCCACAGAGATAGAATTGCACACTGAAGCTTATTGACCTCTAGCCATATATTTCCAAGTTCTTATTTCATGGGCAGAGGTTACCAGAAAGGGGGAAATGTTATTACTTGCATTCCACTCACTAAGCTACTCTCAATATATGAATGTACGCAGTATATACGCTAATACGAGACAATATCAAGGCATATGACTTCCCATAGCCTTAATTCTAGTCTGATAAAATGTGTAAACAGGATTGCTTTTCTTGCCTCTGCTCCAGATTATGGGGTGAGTTACTCAATTGCAAGGCTTTGTCAGTCTAGAAGTGCATGCAGCTTATCAGGTTAAGACTAGTTCTAAAATAAAGCTGCAAGCAGACAACTGGTAATTCTTCAAGATTTATAACCTATTCTACATACTTTTACTTGAGAACAACTGAGTTTGTTTGGACCTGCTAGTAAACACTTAGAATTGCTAAAAGCAAAAATGCACCATCTTATAAAGTGTACTTTTTATAAAATTAGATATAATGTTTCTGCTTCAAAGAGTTTAGATCTATAATATGTAGAATACAAGTTATTATGTTACTCCTAAGGGAGATACTTAATTGGCCAAAAATTGTTTTGTAATTTGTTAGATAATATTAGCATATGATTAAGTAGAAAAACTACTTGTTCCTATGTTGGAATTGCTTGTAAACTCAATTTATCATGGTTATTTGTTTCTTGTTTATCAAATTGGGTGTGATGCTGTTCTTATTCTATTTCATTGTTAGTTATTTGGAATGTGGTATATCTATGATAATTCAGTGCTGACACAAGTCATTAGTATAGGAAGTTTGCATTGTTCAAACGTATCTTTTTCCATATTAAAGTCCCCTTTGAACCAATGCTGAATCCCAGTGACTGCAAGGACATGTCCTTTTCTATATTTTGAACAATTATAAATGGTTTTCTATTGCTTTCTTCCAACATGATTTTTCATCCGTCAGTCCATCCATCCATCCATCCATCCATCCATCCATCTCAATTTATGTGGCTGCTCATCTCACCATGATGACACTTGGCCATTGATGACATTTAACCATGGTTAAATTCCAATGTAATATACACCACAAAAATAAATACATAATTGTCAGCCATGATAAAACCATAAACACACATCAACATACCTTCTCATGGGCTCTGCCCCACAATTTGATCCCCATGCCTGATGACACAGCCATGTCTTCAGTGCTGATAAGGTCAGGATCTAATCTCCACATGGATGATCTTATAAAAAGTGGATGCCATGACTGAAAAGTTCTCTTCCTGGGTCCCATTAGACGGCACTCTTTAATAAATTTACTAAATGGGACCCATAGCATCTAATCCAGTGGTTCTCAACCTTCCTAATGCTGCGACCCTTTAATACAGTTTCTCATGTTGTGGTGGCCCCCAACAATAAAATTATTCCTAAGACCATTGAAAATATGTGTTTTCCAATGGTCTTAGGCAACCCCTGTGAAAGGGTCATTCGACCCCCAAAGGGGTCCCGACCCACAGGTTGAGAACCACTGATCTAATTAATATCCATTCATTCTTAATAAATCTGAAGAAGTTATTAATAAACAATGATATAGTATAATAAACAATACAGGATTTTTCATTTAGCTATATTGTGGCCAAGAAGTACTACTATTTATTTATTTATTTATTTATTTAATTAATTAATTAATTAATTAATTAGTTTGATTTCTATGCCGCCCTTCTCCAGAGACTCAGGGCGTCTTACAATGCATTAAGCAATAGCCTTCATACTTTTGTATATACCTGCTTAGTAAGGCTTTTTTTGGCCCCCCCTAAGCGGTGTTCTTTTTATACAAAGTCAGCTTATTGCCCCCACAAACCGGGTCCTCATTTTCCCTACCTCGGAAGGATGGAAGGCTGAGTCAACCTTGAGCCTGGTGAGATTTGAACTCTCAGTAATTGCAGGCAGCTGGTGTTAAATAACAGTGCTTTCGTCTGCTGCGCAACCCAGGCTCTTTTATTTCCTTCACTTCTAAAATGAAATACTTTCATTTTTTACTAATTCCTCAATTCATCTGTGAGAGAATGTATAAACAGCTAATAAAACTAATAGGAATTTTCTTGACTGAAAGGAACTTCTACACAGGACTTAAAATTTATGAAAGAGCTAATTAGTTGAATCAGATTTTTGTGAGTTGACAAATATGTACTAAGAACTGATAAAAACAAATATTGGAAAATTGGATGCAGTTTTTATAACATTTCTTGGAAGAAAAGTTTCGTGTAAAATGTCCTTGTCCAAGACAAGAGGACTTTCTGTGTTGCCATAATTTGCATGGCCATAATCAAGTTTATTAATATGATCAAATATTATAAAAATGTAGATAAAATGATAAAAAAGTAGATAAAAGTAGATAAAAGTAGATAAAAAAGTAGATAAAAATGTTAGTGGTGTACAGATAAAATAAAAATAATTGTAAGAAGTTATGTCAGCCAGTCTTGTAAATGAATTTTTAGAGCGATTCAACCATTTCATAACAGAGATTTCACAAGTGACTTTGAATTAATTAAATTAATGATAGCATTTAAGCTAAACCCACAATTCATTATATTTTTAATTACATTAAGGTTATTTATTGACTGAAGCAAGATTTAAGTTAATTTAAAATTAGTGTGCTAATAATAAAGATATTTCCCGAAATCTGTGTTGATCAACATGGCGTTATCCAAATATAAATGGCACATGCTATTTTCCCATCTTCAATAAATATTCTAACCAGGTAGACACATTCATCTATTTGTTTTAGGGATGTTTTTTCCATTGACTTGCTCTTGTTCCTTCCATTTTTTTCCTGTCAAAAACAGTTACTTTGACTTTGTGAGACATTAATGGTCAGATCCATAATCCTTGTAGCATTACACGGTCTAACATTTGCTCTTAAATCCTTTGGGTATTCAGCCAACAACATGTCACCTTCTGCATCCCAAAGCACACCAATACCACTAGCATCCCCACATGCATTATTACATTCATGTCCATAAATGCATTTAACAACCAAAGAGACATTCCATATGAATGACGGCAAATATACGTGTCCCAGGATATTGTTGCAGGATCCAATTTGGGTTGGTCACCAGGACTAGAGATTTAGTCTTCCAAGTTTTCGGATGCGTACTGGAGCCCCTCCTCAGGGAACTTCTCTGTAGACGATGGGCTCCAGTATGAGTCTGAAAGCCCAGAAGACTTAAACGTCTGATCCTGGTGACCTACCCACATAGGATCCTGCAGACATTCCATATCTTTGATATTCCCTCTCAGCGTTGGACCATTTGCTAAGCACTGATTCTCACTAATGTTTTATTTCCATCATATGCCATTCTTAGAGCATACAAGAAAGCAACTTTGAAGTCCATATTTATGCAAAGCTTTCCATGACGTGGACCAATCCATTTTATCATGTTTTCTCTGGATCAACAAAACACACAATAAACTTTTTGACATGCAAACATTTTCCCCTTTGACATTGAAGTGCAAATTCAAGTCTGCAAAACCTCTGCCTGGCATAAAGCCACAGTATTCTTTCCAGCATTGGCTCATTGTGACATCTCATACCCTTCTGTGTCAGATTTCTGCCAGATCCCTCCCTTTCACCTAATCCCTTAAATATTGTTGACGTGTATTTTTCTAATTCAAGGTTTTAATGTTTTACTTAATGCAAATTGGTTAGGGTCTTCAGTTGATTTAATCTCATAAGGGAGAAAATAAATCTTTATGGAACCCAAATTAGGTCCATTAACATGATGGGTTTGCATTAGCACAGAATGTTGAGTATCTTTTGTGATGAGGGTGACTTAATATTGGGAGGACTGATACTGTGAAATACAGGTAGTCCTCGACTTACAACCATTGAGCCCAAAATTTCTGTTGCTAAGCAAGACAGTTGTTAAGTAAGCTTTACTCCATTTTATGACCTTTTTTGCCACAGGAATTAAGTGAATCGCAACAGTTGTTAAGTTAGTAACACAGTTGTTAAGTGAATCTGAGTTCCCCATGGATTTTGCTTGTCAGAAGGACACAAAAGGTGATCACATGACCCCGGGACACTGCAATGTTCATAAATATGAGCTAGTTACCAAGAGTCTGAATTTTGATCACATGACCATGGGGATGCTTACAACAGTCATAAATGAAGAACAGTCATAAGTCACTTTTTTCAGTGACTTCAAACCATCTTTAAATGAATGATTATAAGTCTACCTTTAACACATCCTGTATAAGAAAAATTCTCCATAATATTTGGAACTCCAGTTTATTACAGCTCATTTATGACGTATAAAACAATATCAATATTTTTGATTTGTACTCTTATCATCCAAGAGAGCTTCCCAGCAAGGTCATGGTTTCTTTCTAAGCTCACCATCTTAAGTGCTTCATGCTGTATATTGAATTCTTTCAGGGAATACATAACATTGCTAAGAGGGCCACAGCGAGTTCCCAGCAGTCTGAATGAATTGCTATGAGCAATTAGTGCTGGTTGGCTGGCAAGCCAATCTTAGACCTTTGTGTTGAATATTAGTTTTCTTTTATATAAACTAAACAGTTCAGTGAGCTGTCCCTATTCAATTAGAAGAGCACAAACAGTTATCTGTAAATGATGTTTTTCAAATCAAGACATTGATGACAAGCTCTGAGTAGAAGGCTGGAATTTCAAGAGCTTTAAGCCTCAATTCATACATTACTCATCCTTTAAATGGTGGATGAAAGTCATTATGTACCTCTTATGCAGACCAGAGCTCTAAGCAGCTTGCCTTAATTTACTTCTACCATACCAAAAAAAAAAAAAACCACAGGAAAATGTTCATGAAAATTGTGTCTCAATGACTGGATTTTTATGTTTTATTTATTTATATCCTGCCTTTATAATATTTTACAAATAACTCAAGGCAGAGAACATATCCAACACATCTTCCCCCTACTATTTTCCCCACAACAACACTTTGAGGTGTGAGACAGAGACAGAGACAGAGACAGAGACAGAGACAGAGACAGAGACAGAGAGGAAGGAAGGAAGGAAGGAAGGAAGGAAGGAAGGAAGGAAGGAAGGAAGGAAGGAAGGAAGGAAGGAAGGAAGACCCAAAGTCACCCAGTCAGTTTTCAGGCCTAAGACAGAACTAGAATTCACGGTCTCCTACTTTCTAGTCTGATAGTTTAACAACCATGACATCACATAATATGGCTTTTAAAATAAGTTAACACAAATGATGTGATTAGTAACCCATTATGGTTTATTATAGTAACTATATAGTGAATAATTATATAGTAAATAACAGTTTCATGGTTTGCTTAACCATGATTTGCTCAGTAAATTAGTATTTGGCTGGACTCACCCAACTTTCTAGTCTATGTCATAATTTTTAAACCAGAATGGCCTGATTCATACAATGTATTAAACAATTAAACTCATCAAAACCATATAACAACATTATGGCTTAGTTGTGTGAATTTAATGAGTGAATTCACTCACCAATGTGATTCACATATTGTGCTTTAACCACAAGCTATTTATTAAGTAACAATTGGAAGGATTAATGTCATAAGATTAATACTAAAGAAATTACAATATGCTCAGTAAACCCAGCCATGTTATTTATTTATTTTATTTTATTTTATTTTATTTTATTTTATTTTATTTTATTTTATTTTATTTTATTTTATTTTAT
>JANHZT010001820.1:161313-172756 GCA_032468215.1 Stegonotus admiraltiensis | reverse complement strand
CTGGTTGGCCCAGAAGGCCCGAAATTCAGTTGGCAGGCGCACGCATGTGTGCCAGAGCTTAGCCAGCATGCCCACTGATATGGCTACGCGTGCCACCTGCCATAGGTTCGCCATCAGGGGTATAGGGTCTCCTGCTTGAGCAGGGGGTTGAACGAGAAGACCTCCAAGGTCCCTTCCAACTCTGTTATTCAAGATTCTACAATATGGGTGCCACATTAGAAAAAGCTGACTGCCTAGAGCCCTACCAAATGTAGCTTCTTAGCTGACGGAACCTGTAACATATCCTCTCTCTGCTGGATCTGGTGGGATGGGCAGATGAAATCAGGAAAAGTCCGTCTCTCAATAATCTGGCCCCAAAACCTGAAGGGCTTTAATGGTCAAAACACGCACCTTGAACTGGATCAGGTAATCAATGCAGATTTTGAATCCACTTTGCTGATATTCCACGTTTTTAACTTCAGCCTTTGAAAATCCTTTAACAAACCTTAAATAGAGAGATATCATTTGGATGCAATGAATTTTCATAATTCACTGCACTGTGTGCAAGTCCTAAAAACTCATCTCTTGTCAACCTAATGGCATCAGCTCCTAGGATCATGTTCTGGAAAATTTCGGTTCAAGAGGCATGGCTTCTGCAGCGAAGACCGACACAAGGATTATCCACACAGCCACATTTATGAGCGTTCCTCCATCCTTGATACAGGAAAGAAAGTTTGTCAACATAAAAATCATGTCCTCCCCATCTGCTTTTATCACTCTTCAGCAACAAGGCCAATAGTGTTACTCTCCTCAAATAATGTCATGCAGAATACTTTCAGAGCAGCAAGTGATAGATTACTTCTCTTCCCACACAATGTCACTTATCAACAGGAAAGCTAACAACCAATTGCTTTCCTGAATGTGTGGTGGGCAGAATTCATAATTCCAACTTCCACCTTCACTAGGTGGACTCCTTATGTTAGCAAGAAGGCAGAGGATTGTGGGAGTGGACTGCTTTTTCTCTTAGGGGGACTCAAAATCACATTTTTAAAAAAAGATGTAACTATTGGAATTTGATATTTCACTCAAGATCAGTATTCCTATGGCTAGAACTTAAAAAAAAAATCTATGATGTCCACACGACTTCTGATATTTTTCGTTCTATCCTATAAATTTACAGATAGATGCCAAGTGTGTGCATCTGGGACAGCATGCTATATTCCTGCAATAGATCTGGCTGACAAGGGAGATGAACCCCCTTCCAAACTATAGAACCCATTCACTTGCTGGCTGGCTCATGTGCAACTTCTATTAAAATGTCTTAAAGCCCTGATATAAGAACCAGGGCTAAGCAAGCTAGCTCTCTTAAAAGAAATAATGCATTACAGGTAATTCTCACTTAACAATGGTAAGTCAGGTCAGAATTCCCATTAGTAAGCGATGCAGTCATAATGTACAATGTTATATGACTACATCGCTTAGCCACGGCAATCCAGGCAGTCCCCAAGGCATAATAAGTTGTTAAGCAAGGACCTCCTTGCAATTTCCTGACAGCTTCCAGCAGGTAAAATCAGTGGAGAAGCTGCAGGAAGTTGCAAGTCCTGCGAGGAGGCCAGTAGTTGGCAGCTAAGTGCCTGCTATAGCATATGCATGGTGGGGCGGGAGGTGGCTGCTGCCAGTTGCATGAAGGGGCATTGGCGGCCACTGCGGGACAGTGCCATTGTGGCCAGGCATGTATGAACTATGTGTCAGGGTTCCAAGTAACACCCCCAACAAAAGAAGACTCCGAGGCTAAAAGTTCCTCAAAGTTCCATTTTATTAGAGGTGTCATATTGGCACATCTGGGAAAACCTGAATCTGAAAGGTTCCAGGTTTTCCCCAACCAAAAGAAAGTTCAAGTCCCTTCCGCTGCACCCACATGTCTACCACATGGTCCAATCAATGCACCATCCCATCTGGAGATGCCTCCCAGTCATGCCACTCCAGATGCAGGGCAGAATATCCTTGACTCTCAGAGAAGAGAATGTTATTATGGCTAGATATCATCCCAGCTCCATACAACCCCCCCCTCCCAGTTTCCCACAGCACTAAATGTGGCAGCCCTGAAGGTCCAAAGAAAAGATGGCCTCCAGGGCTGACACTATGAATTGTGGGCAGGAGATGCTATGGATGTGCACCACGGAGCTATTCTGTAGTTGGGGTCCTTGGGAGAAAGAGCAGTGAAAATGGGGGCAACTTAAAGGAGCAATTTGCAATCTTCTCTGCCGGTTTCTCCATTGACTTTGCTTATAGGAAGCCAGCAGGGAAAGTCACAAGCGGCAATCATAAGACTGCAGAAAACTGCAACCGTCATATGTCTGAGCCACTTGCCAAGAATCCCAATTTTGATTATGTGAAAGGGGGGGGGTGGATCTCGGACAGCCAGAACTTTGAGGACTATTGTTCAGTGCCTTCGAACGGTCGCTTAACAAGTTATTAACCAAGGATTATCTGCACAGCAGTAGGAACACAGTCAGTCCTTTTACTATTAAAACAGCTTTGTGGCTCTTTCCTGGTAGAAAAAAAGAAACATCTGAGTCCTGTACTGCCTCAAGAACACAGAGGAAGGAGAGAAGACATTCTAGAGATAGGTCAGCAAATTTTTGCTGAACTCATAGTTGCTGAAAATAGCCAGAAATAGTCAAATGTGACCAATCAATCTTTCCTTCCTCTTAAATGCCACTCCAAACATTGGAATCTGAATGGCATGTTATCCAGCCTCACATAGTTGGCAAACCAAAGAAACAAAGAAATCACTCGGATTTCAGAAAGGCCTCTTGGATGCAAGTCTAACTAGATATTAATCTTGAAAACTGTAAGAGTACAGACTTACTGTGAGTTCACTATAGTGGATTCTTTTTGAAGCACTTTCTTTCCAGAGCTTTCACAACTGGCTTGTGTTGCCTCGTCTCGTATGTACTAAACCTCCTGCTCCTTGGTTTCCTTCACACAGTCTCACACACCTGAACTCCCAATATAATATTTGGATTAAAACAGTAAACATGACATAGATATTGCTGCTAGCAATCAGTCACAAAGAGCATTCCTTCCTGCTTTCCAAAACTTGAGAGGAAACAGAAGTTCAGCTTTTCTAACAATGGTGCTGAGCTACTGTACGGATGGCAGTAGCCCTATGAGAAAGCTGCTAACAAATGCATGCTCTTCATTTGCAAAAACCAGCACCTCTTCACTTTTCGTTTTTTTTTTCTCCACAATTTGCTATAAGGAACCAAAAAGTTAAGAGCTGTTAAGTTTATGCAACTAAAGATTATGTTTCTGCTTTCCTTGTGTTTGCGCTGTTTTATGTTGCTCCTCCCATGAGGAGATTGTGTAACACACATTAACTACATTCCTGTTCACTAGAAATGTTATTTAATTGTTTCTAAAAAATTTATTGCTGGCGCATATACACTACTATGTTTTCCTTTGATCACAAGGAACCACATGAAAATTCCATTTGAAAAGATAAAAGTTTTCAGGAAGCCGAATGTTGCATCCAGTATTACGTTCAGCCATAGTTATCCATTTGCATAGCATCACCGTATTAAAATAAAACAGAATAAAATATAATCCTAGGAAAAGAGGCACTAATTTCTATGGGCAACTCAAGAAGACAAGGGACCTGATTTTACCATGAAAATGAAGCAAGGCTGGAATGACCTGTTCTGATTATTTATAATATTGTTTTCTAATATTCAGTTGTGTCTGATTCTTGGGGAACTGCCTGGCCAAGTCGTTGAAACTTTCTTGGCAATGATTTTCAGAAGTAGTTTTCCACTGCCTCCTTCCTAAGGCTGAGAGAAAGTGACTGGCCCAAGGTCACCCAGCTGGCTTTGTGCCCAAGGCAGGACTAGAACTCAGTCTCCCGGTTTCTAACCTGATGCCTTAACCACTACGCCAAACTGGCTCTCTAAATATGTGTGTACTTTCGCCTCAATGTTGAGTCCTTGGTCCTTGCCTAGAAGTGGATTTATTTATTTACCCATTTATATCCCACCTTCATTATTATTAGAAATAAACTGAAGGTGGCGAACATACCTAACACTCTATGGAGATTCTGTCATCCAAGTCATGGTTGTCCCAAAGGTGCTTTTCAACACGTCCTTTTTCAGAACTGAAGAAGCTTCTTGGATGAGAAGTGAAATATCTTCAAAGAAAAGCAAGAAAGGCCCAGTTGCATCTTGAAAAAGCACCTTTGGGATACCTAAAACTCCTTACTCCTTCTATTTTTCCTACAATAGCAACCCTGGGAAGTGAATTGGGGTGAGAGAGAGTGATTGGCCCAGTGGTGAAATCCAATTTTTTTTTACCACCGGTTCTGTGGGTATGGCTTGGTGGGCATGGCAGGAGAAGGATACCACAAAATCTCCATTCCCACCCCACTGCAGGGGAAGGATACTGCAAAATCTCCATTCCCTCCCCACTCTGGGGCCAACCAGAGGTGGCATTTGCTGGTTCTCCGAACTACTCAAAATTTCTGCTACTGGTTCTCCAGAACCTGCTGGATTTCACCCCTGGATTGGCCCAAAGTCACCTACCTGGCTTTCATGGCTAAGGCAGGAAAAACTCAATAGTTCCCAGTTTCTAGCCTGGTGCCTTCACGAAAGGGGCTCTCTATATTTATAATCACCACGAATATAAGTGTATTTACTTCCTTGCCCATTTACAGTACAGGACTTGCAGAATCAGCAGACAATCAGAGCTTACTCTTCTTGTCCGTTTTGCATCAAAATACAAATCTCTTCCCCTTTTGCAAAAAAATAAAAAAAGTTTTGTTTTTTTTTAAAAAGGTGCATATCAGGCCTGATTTCCTGGTATGGTATGGTATGGATCAAGGTTATAGAATGTTTAATAGGGTTCATACGTTGTTCCAGTCCAGGGGCTTACATTTCCTTCCTTCCTTACAGTAAGAAGATCAAATAAAACAATACAGGCCATCCTCAATTTACAACCATTTGTTTAGTGACTGTTTGAAGTGATTTACGACCGTTTTTCACACTTAGGGTCATTGCAGCATCCTTGTGGTTATGTGATCAAAATTTGCACACTTGGCAACTGGCTCGTATTTATCACGGGCACCATGTCCCATGGTCATACAATCAGCTTTTTGCAGCACTTCTGTCAAGCAAAGTCAATGGGGAAGCCAGATTCACTTAACTGTATTCCTAACTTAATTCCACTGATTCACTTAACAACTGTGGCAAGAAAGATCATAAAATTGGGCAAAACTCAACAAATACCTTACTTAGCAGCAAAAATCTAACAATAGCACAAAAAACAAAAAAACCCAACAGCCACTAAATCCAATAACAAAAAGGATATCATAAAAATATTGCAACAATAGCTTGATGAAGTCAACTGAGATCTCCCAATCTGGAATCTTGATTTCTGCACCCTTCATAGACTAAACTATAAACAAGAAATGTGTGCAATAAGAAATATCAGAGGTGTGTATCTCCTCCAGGCTAGATTCTAGCTGAATACGCTTAGCAGATGCACAGATAGATGCTAGTTTACTAACAAAGGGAAGAAATCCTGCAGTAAAATTCTACTTTGTAAATGTAATACAGGTAATCCTCCACTTACAATGACTACTGAGCCCAACATTTTTGTTGCTAAGGGAGACAGTTGTTAAGTGAGTTTTGCCCCATTGCACGACCTTTCTTGACATTCGTTAAATGAACCACTACAGTTGTTAAGTTAACAAACACAATTGTTAAGTGAATCTGGTTTCCCCATTGACTTTCCCCATTGACCTTGTCAGAAGATTGCAAAAGTTGATCATGTGATCCTGGGACATTGCAACCATCATAAATATGAGTCAGTTGCCAAGCATCTGAATTTTGATCACGTGATCTAGGGATGCTGCAATGTTCGTACATGTGAAAAAGGATCATAACACACCTTTTTTCAGTGCCGTTGTAACTTCAAATAGTCACTAAATGAACTGTTTTAAGTTGAGGACTACCTGTATTTCGTTATTATTTTTGTCTAGATTAGTAGATTCTATATCACAGATTTGCAAGAGTTTCCAAAGTAATTTGTCAGGTGCCTTAGGGCAGGGGTCTGCAACCTTAAACACTCAAAGAGCCATTTGGACCCATTTCCCACAGAAAAGAAAACACCGGAAGCCACAAAACCCTTCCCGTGCCTGACTATTTCTTGAGCGGCCACAAAACTAGCATATGTAGTTGAATTAAACATTCTGTTTTCTTCTGAAAATTTTCTTTTCTTGGATTTATCCATGGTTGGCCTACTGGAGGTTAAACAGCTCAATAAATTGCGTGCTGGCAGGTGTCGCACGTTGGCGGTTCTGACACATATTTTGAGTGACAGGGAGCCAGAGTAGAGGGGTGAAAGAGCCTCATGCAGCTCCAGAGCCACGGGTTGCTGACCCCTGCCTTAGGGTGTATGTGTGTGTTTGTGGATGTATGTATGTGTGTACAGACACCCATATACACACATACATACATTCCCTTAAGCAGAGTTTCTCTTATAATATCAGTGATTCCATTTATATTCCTAAGCCTTCAAGAGCAGTGAATTTTTTTTGCCTTGTAGAAGTTTTCTCACGCACAAATTTTTCACTGTGTTCTTTCCCTATTGTCATAAAGTACCTGTGAAAAGCAAAACAACCCACTTACATTTAACCAAAGATTCGCTTTATAATTGTTCTGCAAGCGCTATGTTAAAGACCTTTTTCAATCACTCGTGTTAGAATTCTCCTTTGCTCCCTTCTGGGCTTCAGTCAAACATAATTTATGTGGCAAACTCATTTTGATGGAATAATTTTCCTTTCCAAATAGCACAAATTGCTCCATGTTTTCAGTACATTGTGATGCCAAGCACAGGATGTTTTAAAATAGCATTTCAAGCCTTGAGCGCACCCAAGGCAGATGCACTGCTTTATCTGTGCTTTATTTGCTTTGGAATCAAAGGGAGGGGGAAAAAAAGAAGCTGCCAAATGTAATTATTTTTGGTGTGGGAGTGGTGGAGAGGAGTGTGCCAAATATATTTTGGAAAACCTACTTCCAAATACATTGAAGAATCTCTTTTAGATTGTCAGGATTATGAATGAGATGAGCACTTGGAGAGTGGAAAGCAGAGAATTATCTGGTATCAAAACTACCTGAACTAGTTGCAAATCTACCTGAAAGATCAAAATTAAAATGTGCAATACATTATCCATTAACCCAAAGGGTATTTAAGCAGGTTAAACGTTTCAAAAAGATCTCACCTATTAGTACTCTGCTCCAAACAAATGCATACATTTACAACAGAAATAATATTTGATGGAAGCTTATTAGATTGTGTTCATTTTTAGCCTATATTTATAATTTTGAACTGGAATTTCAACACCCAATCAGCATCCTACCTCTGCCCTGATCCTTGTACAGCTTAATGTAACTATACTATGTATACTAAACATTGCAAAGCTCTTTTTTATTTTATACCCAAGAATATACAGGTAGTAGTCCTTGACTCATGACCACAGTAGAGCCTGGAATTTTGATCGTAAACATTGTAATCGTAAGTCAAGGCATCATTTGACCAGACTTGATTGTACAACCATTTTTACAGAAAGTCATTAAGCAAATCACGTTGTTGTTAAGCAAATGTCAGACCCTATCCCAAAACATAGGGAGCTCCAGTTGGAATCATGCATCAGGTACAAGAAGTTAGGAACCAGGACAGAATCAAAAGAAATGCAAATTTATTCCATGCTACCTATAAACAAGAACCTGAACTAGTAATGGTCAAGGCAAATTGGTGCCAGTTATGAGTCAACAGACTTCAAGGTTAGAAATAGGTCTCGTACATTGGTTTGTCTCCAAACCAGTGGTGGAATTCAAATTTTTTACTGCTGATTCTGTGGGCGTGGCTTGGTGGGCATGGTGTGGTATGGCTTAGTGGGCGTGGCTTGGTGGGCGTGGCAGGGGAAGGATACTACAAAATCCCTATTCCTTCCCCATTCCTGGGGGAAGGATATTGCAAAATCTCCATTCCCACCCCACTCTGGGACCAGCCAGAGGTGGTGTTTGCCAGTTTTCCAAAATACTCAAAATTTCCACTATCGGTTCTCCAGAACCTGCCAGAACCTGCTGAATTTCATTCCAGCTCCAAACTGATTCATGTACTTGTGACTCCTACTCTCAGGCTCAGCCTGGTCATCTCCTACATCATGTCAGGCACATCCACTCATGAAGATTTATTGATTTATTACTGTAGCCTGTGCTGCAAGTATCTTCTCACCTGACAATCAACACTTCTCCCACAGTTCAGTTCTTTATTTGCTCATACCTCCTTTATTTTATTTCATTTCATGTATGCGGCTGCCAAACTCACAAATGTAATTTAGAGAGAATGTTAAATGGGGCTAAGAAAAATGCTTTAAGTATGATTTAAGAATAAGAATTGGGATTAATACAGTTGTTTTGCTAAAATCTCCAGTCTGCTTTTCCAAGCAACCAGTTTCCAGCCCTAATATTAATAAATATAGAAAAGAAACACAAAGTTCACTGAACATTGTTCCTGACATAGATAGAAATAAGGTTGTGAAGTTTCAGTCTTACTAGTACAAGTAGTCCTTGGCTTACGACAGTTCATTCAGTGACCATTCGAAGTTACAATGGCACTGAAAAAAGTGACGCATGACCGTTTTTCATTTATGACCTTTGCATTGTCCCATGGTCATGTAATTAAAATTCAGAAACTTGGCATTTGACTCATATTTATGACAGTTGCAGTGTCCTGAGGTCATGTGATCACTTTCTGTGACCTGACAAGTAAAGTCAATGAGGAAACCAGATTCACTTAACAACCATGTTACTAACTAAACTGCAGTGATTCACTTAACAAATGTCTCACTTCACAATAAAAAAATTGGGCTCAATTGTGGTCATAAGTCGAGGACTACCTGTAACAACAAATGGTTCTATTTTTTCAAAGATAGATTTCTTAACTAAGTTGCTCATTCAGTCTTCTTGTTCTCAATAGGATCCTAAATGCTTCAAATCAGAGAAGACTGGGAGAGGTCTATTAAAAGAAGGTTGGAGAGAAACACAAGACCCTATTATGTGCTCCTACAAACTTGTATCTGTGAAATTTGAAGTATGGGGACTTCAGACTCGAGTTGAGCAGTTTGTTCATAAGGTGAGTAAAGGGCAGTGTCCGCACCACCACCACCACCCCACCGCCTATCCTGTACAACTTTTATGTGCAGAAAATGTTGGCAAGTTGAACAATCAACAATGAGCATTATTCAAAAAGTTGATGTGATTATATTTACAAATGTTTACAATTACTTACTCTGGCTTTTAGTCACTTTCCACTTACTTTGGCATCAGACTACCTTGCCAACTCTAATGTTCCCTCGTGATTCTGTGATATAGGCCTCATATCAGCTCATGATTTAAACAATCCTGTTGGTCTTTTGTCCACCACAAATAAACCAAATAGTTTTTCCTGTTTAATCCACTACAGGGCTATGGCATATACACTTCGTTCTGATTTCTCGTAACTTCAAGGGAAGTGAACTACTAATGACTAGTTTTGCTCAGTCATTGATTAATTCCTAAGGGACGTGTCAGGATTTTAGGAGAGAGAGAGAGACAGGAAATTCATGCCAATCATCCTCAAAATAGTTGCTCTACCACAATAAGGAGAATACAGTTTGTTAGCCAGCTAGGAAACACAAAGACGCAGGGTACATATTGCTATCTTGCCAAGATATTATAAAACTACAGAAAGGATTGAGGTTTCCTGGGGAGGAAAGTCTCTCTGATTATATGTTTTCTCAGGGTCCTAATGTGTAAAACACCATCGAAATTGAAACAGAGTTTGCATGACATCAGGATCGCAATAAATTGATTCAAGGATTAAACACAACCACAAAGGATATCTACTAAACAATGCAAAAAACAAACCAGGAAATAGTGTGTACATTTATTCCAAAATATAACATTCTTTAACCATAATGAGAGTGATTTCCATGAAAATCTACATGATGTTGCAAATTTCAGCCTGGTTGAGATCCACCATGATAATTTATATATGAAAATCCATTTATAAATCCACTGAGCTTTCACTAAGTGGTGTATAAGGGAAAGAAAGGAAGAAAGAAGAATTAAGGATAGCAGAATTAAAAGCAACCAGAAGACAAGGAATTATTGACTCAGAAAAAGAAACAATGGAACTATGAAATAGTGCCAACAAAAAGAAGTTAGGGCAGGAGCTGAAGGGGAAAAGTTAAAACTGAGACGAATTATGTCCTTCTGAAAGCTCATAACAAGAGAAGCAATTACCAGTATCTGGTAGACTTGGTTTTCCAGAATTCAGAATTGCATGTCGTTCTGAAGATACAGAATCAAAATAATTAAGTTTTCTTTTAAGAAGAAAAGAGAAGAAAGATGTCTTCTCAAATGTCAAGGCAAATCATGACTCCTGTCCTGGAGATCACCTACAGCCTTTGCCTTCTCCATGAATTTACCTAATCCATTTTTAAGACTGCCAAGTTGGTGGGCACCACCAACCCAGTGAGTAGAGAACTGCCAAGTTAAGCTGGCCACATTTGAGTCCATCTCCCTGTAATTAGAGAAAAATAATAGATTATCTCTGTCCACATTCTCTATACAACACACATTTTCATTGAATATTATTTCCTTATACGTATTTCTTAAAAACAATTAAGTTGTACAATTGAAGTGTTTATGTTCAAGGAAGTTGTGCCAGTTCCTTGGCTCTAATCCCATCAGATTAGCTTTATCCTATTGACAGAATACAAAGCTTTCTTAGAGGCCCTGTCATTATTTCAATTTACCAACCCTAATTTTCTTCCAAACTTGAATGATTAACACTTTCTCAGGTAGTTAGTGCTGACAAGCACCATGGCTGCTGACCCACTGCAGCACTGTTTTTTACTCTGTTTTGACAGAAACCTGCATGAAGGTTTAAATGAACACACGAAAATGAAACTAACCAACATTTCTCTTCCTTTTGATGCCTTTGATGTGCATGAAAGAAAGAGATAAATCCATAGCTAGTGTTTACTTGCTAATGTACTCTGCTTGTAATTTATGTCCTCAAATTCTGCACATTTTTGGCTTATCTTAGATTGAAGGTCTGAAAGAGGCAAAGAAGAACAAAATGAAAAAGGAATTTCTGAAGAATATAAGAGGATATGGATGTTATTTTCAGGGAATGCAGGACTATTTCTGATGTTTATTTGCATCTAACTGATTATACATGGAGTCCAGATAAATCTACCGTGATGATAAACAGCTGTTCCATTTTTATTTTTATTTTTTTGATTTATATGCCACCCTTCTCCGGAGGCTCAGTGCGGCTTCCAATGCATTAAGCAATAGCCTTCATACTTTTGTATAGTTTATACAAAGTCAGCTTATTGCCCCCACAAACCGGGTCC
>JANHZT010001820.1:141793-157381 GCA_032468215.1 Stegonotus admiraltiensis | reverse complement strand
AACTAATCTATATAAGGCTAGGGAATTTTTGTGGGGATAAAATGAAGGGAGACAGTAATATGGGTGGCCTTGAGTGCTTGGAGTAAAGGAGAAATAGAAATAATTAATTGTGTTAGGGATATCCTTGCCAAGCAATAATTCTGCAGAAGTTTCCACTTCTCCAAACTTAAGACAGGCAAACATTCAAGTTTATGGCTTTCTTCCAAGCTCCAAACCATAATTCTGTATTGTTTCTGTGCTGGTTCATAATGTTCACTTCTATGCTGAATAAGGCCATTCATGGATCAGAAAAATTGAAGATTATGAAATGGGTTGAAAGACCTCATTCAATAGATACAATTTAAATCTACTGATTTGTTGCAGTGAATGATAAATATAATTATAAAAGGTAAAGGTTCCCCTCACACATATGTGCTAGTCGTTCCCGACTCTAGGGGGCAGCGCTCATCTCCATTTCAAAGCCAAAGAGCCAGGGCTGTCAGAAGAGGTCTCCATGGTCATGTGGCCGGCATGACTAAACGCCAAAGGCGCACAGAACGCTGTTACCCTCCCACCAAAGATGGTCCCTATTTTTCTACTTGCATTTTTACGTGCTTTTGAACTGCTAGGTTGGCAGAAGCTGGGACAAGTAACGGGAGCTCACCCCGTTATGAGGCACTAGGGATTTGAACCGCTGAACTGCCGACCTTTTGATCGACAAGCTCAGCATCTTAGCCACTGAGCCACCATGTCCCTTCAAAATATAAATATACATTGGTATAAATGCAATAAACCAATTAAATAACTAAGCTTTTAAACGTATATTGTAAAGAGATATCAAATATAAAATTAGCATAATGATTAAATTGTAAACTTCAGTATAATTAACATTATTTTATATTAGATAAGTTTATTTTTTCTTTAATAACATAAAAATGTTATTCACTGTAATAAATATTTGAAATCAATCAATCAAGTCCCTTTTTGTCTAAGTTAGAAAACATGGAATAGGGAAAGGAGAGTGAAATGAATCTGGTCATAAGGAAAGTTGACATTTTGTTCCATTAAATACACTGTAATCAATACTTATTCAGATTTATAATTGAACCTTCCAGCCAGCCTTTATTATCCAGTCCTGAACCACTTTTCAAAGATTAAAATTTCATTTAGGTATAAAAGGATAAATCTTTAAAAGGAAATATCACTGGAGTTTGTTTCTCTCATGAGAATAGATTTCCACTGTTTTATCATTGACATAAATGTCTTGTTGCAAAAGTCCTTCTGTTTTAGCTTTTAAGGCTTTAACAAAAGTCCTTTAGTCTTTTGTTTTAGCTTTTAAGAAAAAAAGCAGGCTCCCCATTTCTTATAACTGAGTTCCCTGCGATGATGGTGCTAATAATTTTTGGCAGGCCCCAAATAATTACTGTAAATACATGAGAATCATGAGCACTTACATTTTCCTGTCAACTGTATTTGGATTATTATTGTTGAATAACAGTAGATGAATGTATAGAATTAGAATTTCGTAGAGGTATCAAATGAATTCCTTGGACTAATATAGAACTGCTCATGTTCTAAATTATTTTGAAATGCATATTTTGTTGATGCAAGGGCTTCATCTTCTAATTGCAGACTAATCCTCAATCCTAAACTTGTTTACAAAGACCTGTTGCCATGATTTTAGTGTGACTTACTATCCTGTAGACATGTGTAAGATTATTGACTAATACACCGTTAGCTTTGCCATAAGACAGCCTTCTTGCATTAACTTCAAAGTTGCTAATGAAGAGCATGAATACTGCTTGGCAGAAATGCTTCTGATCATGCCAGTCTCATTGCTTATAAGATTCTTTGATCAGTGCCTTTTAATGCTCCTTAATTTTAAGTGAGGAAAAAAAGAAAAACATGATATGTGAATCATATAAGTACTAATGGAACGTATTAAGAGAGTTGAATTACTAAAATGTGCTAAAACAGGAAAGTGCTAAAAATATAATTCAGTGGCATTTATTGCAATATAAGAACACTCTTTCCTCCAGAGGAGAAAACAAAATTCAATATGCGCATGCTCCTGTAGATATTTTTAATATTGCCCACATATTCATGTTATCACTATTGTGGGAGAACTGGACTGTATATAATTCTACTGGACAGCCTTACAATAAAAAAATGAAGAGATACTGACAGTAGCTTGACTATCAAAGCATTTAAAATTTTCAGTTAATCTATTACTCACCAGTACTCTGCTATTAATCTACATCGGGGTGTCAAAGTCACATTGTCACGGCGGTGTCACGTGACGTATAGGGACTTTGTTCCCCTTCACTAAACTGGGCGTGGCCAGCGTGTGACACATCTGGTCCATGGGCCGGGAGTTTGACAGCCCTGATCTACATGGTTCCATATCCCTTACAGTCAGGTAGTGTGAAAACAATTTCATATATTGATAGGGAGCATAATGTTATTAAAGTAGTACTCTATAATTGTGTTGCAAAGTTCCTGACAAGGTAAGTAGTTTTTTCAGCTGTTCTTTAACCCTTCCTCTTTTTTCCACCAGGAAATCTTCTAAATTTATTTTAGAAGATGTCTGCCTTTGGCAAAGCCTGCACCCTGCACTTTTCTTGCCTAGCTCATTTCACAGAAATAACCACTTTCCAAATCCCTATACTGTGTGATTCCTTTTAACTGATCCTTCTTATAACACCTTCCTTGGCTGGTTTATCTAGCTGTTTGCCTACTGATGCCCGAATTGGCTTCCTGCTTTGTGGCTTTTGCTAGGAAGGATTTCCCACCCCTGCTAGAATTCTTCCTTTGATTAAAAATTGAGCTTGAATTAATGGAAGGTCCCATCGTCTTGAACTTTTTTCAGATATGACTTTCGGGGATGTTCGAGAGTTTGAGAAAAATATGCATGAAAAAACGAACATTAAAGTGTACAATCAACATTCATCTCCTGTGGATGAAATAGAGAGCCATGCCAAAGGAAGTGTATGTAGTGCCTTTAAAAATATTGCCCACCATCTCCTAATGCAAACAAGGAACAGAACATGCTGAGCTTTAGGAGATTGCTATGGGAATAGTAAGCCTGGTCACTGCCACTGTCTGCCTCTCATATGCCATTTTCCCCATCAAGTTCTGGAAGGATCAACACAAGGTTGAAAAAGGTTTTGCAAGTTTATATATTTTGGTGGGTTGGCTGAGAGTAGAAGCCTATATGTGTGTGTGTGTGTATATATATATACTGTACACACACACACACGCACACACGCACACAAGCCTATACGTATATGTGTATACACATACACACACATATGTTTCCATGTATAATTGCTGCTTAAAAATTGAATTCTCAGAATTTTCTCAGCCGGCTGGACAGAGGCACTGATGTCTCATTTCCCTGTGATGCCTTCTGAATATTTCTTTTCTCTTTTGTCAAAAGAGTCTCTCATTGTCTTTTTAACAATGGGATTTTTTAAAAAATTAAGGGGCTTTACGGTGTATGTGTTTGAAATAAAGCAAGAAACCAGCGCTCGTTTTTGAAAGAACGTTCTGCTACTCTTAAAGTGAATGGCATTTGAGTTGCTGATTACATCTATCCTTGAATTATGAATCAAAAATAAACCCAAGGGATGATGCACTGCATGTCCGTACGCATCTTTAGCTGCAGTGAGTTATCTCCAAGGAAAATGAAATTGTCAGGTTAGGCTTAACTGAATGTACCATGTGGCAGTTTTGTCTCTGTTCGCTGTGCCTATTGATGGAACAATCCTTTCTGTCACTGGCTGTGATCTATTAGATCAGATTCAGGCAATTAATATCCCAATGCTACAGTTTTCTTCAGAAATAGATAATATCCTGGTTCAGATGGCTGAGCTAGTACTTCTTTAAATTTTGGGTTATTTAACAAGCTAGAATGGTCCAGTTTGTTGGCATATAATACTCAGACATAATGGATGGGTTCATTCTTCATACCATGCTGGAAAAAAAATTAAGTAATAATACATAATGTTTTGTTATGTACAAATCAGGCTGGTATTTTATGCAAGAGGGCATTATCACTTTCTTATTCCATTAAAATTACTAAATTTCAGTCAAGGAGCAGCAATCAAAAAGGAAAAAGAAGTGGAAGTGGCACTTTTATCTCCAAGGAAAAAAGCATTAATTTGGGAAAAGTCAACTCTCCTTCAGTGAAGCTCCGCTCTGGATGACTTCATAGATAAGATTCTTGGCAACAGTACAGAAGCATTTTGCCATTGCCTTCTTCACAATTATTTTTAAACCATCCATTATACTTTCCTGGTTTTTCTTATACTCCCCCATCCAAAGACTAACCAGGTTTAGTTTTTGAAAATGTAATAAGTTTAACTACTGGTAGATGGTACCACCTAGCTGGATACTGGAATAGACAAAGAATAAATTGTTTAATGGCAATGGGAATTCTTGCAAAAACAAACAAACAAATTTTTCATAAGAGTGTACCTTGTATGCTCTCTTTTTTTCATATAGTCCTCAACTTATGACCACAATTGAGCCCAAAATTTCTGTTGTTAAGTGAGACATTGGTTAAGTGAGTTTTACTCGATTTTATGACCTACCTTGCCACAATTGTTAAGTGAATCACTGCAATTGATAAATTAGAAACCGGTTGTTAAGTGAATCGGGCTTCCCCATTGTCAAAAGGTTGCAAAACCTTAGGACACAGCAACAGTCATAAGTATGAGTCAGTTGCCAAGCATCTGAATTTTGATCACATGATCATGGGGATGCTACAAAGGTTGTAACTGCGAAAAATGGCCATAAATCACTTTTTTCAGTGCCGTTGTAACTTTGAATGGTCACTAAATGAAATGTAATTCAAGGACTATCTGTATTAAGATCTCACATGGTCAAAAGTAAATAATCCTAAATTAGGCTGTTGTCAAAAGTAGAAACAGATGGAAAGGGTATCTCCTTCCCTGCTAGCCCTTGACATAGAGTGGGCGGGGGGAACAGGGACAAGAAATCTCTATGTTTGTTTTGGCATAAATGTTCAATAAACAGGAGGCACTGGAAATCTTTCATAATTATCTCCACAGTTTTGATGCAATAGATCCATATGTCTGAACTTTGTTTTCCTGGAATGAATAAATAAATAGAGATAGAAAGTTTTATCTTGTCAGCAAAGATTAAATATAGGTAGCCCTCAACCCAGTGGTGGGATTCAGCCACTTCACACCACTTCGGGAGAATCAGTTGTTACCTTTCTGAGCAGTTTGGTGAATTGGTTGTTGGAAGAAATCATTAGGGCAGAAAACCGGTTGTTAAATTATTTGAATCCTACCACTGCCTCAACCTACAACAATTCATTTAGTGAACTGACTTATGACCCTTTTTCACATTTATGACCGTTGCCAGTGGTGGGAGTCAAGTAATTTAACAACAGGTTCTCTGCCCTAATGATTTCTTCCAACAACCAGTTTACCAAACTGCTCAGAAAGTTAACAACCGGTTCTCCTGAAGTGGTGCGAACTGGCTATCCCACCATTGACCGTTGCAGCATCTCTAGGATCACGTGATTAAAATTCAGATGCTTGGCAACTGATTCATATTTATGCTGGTTGCATTGTTCACCTTTTGCAACCTTCTGACAAGCAATGTGGAAACCAAATTCACTGAGCCACCACATTATTAACTTAACAGTTACGTGAATCACTTGTAGTGATTCACGTAATTGTGGCAAGAAAGGTCATAAAATGCGGCTACATTCACTTAACAAATGTCTCCCTTAGCAACAGAAATTTTGGGCTCAATTGTGTTCTCAAGTCGAGGAATACCTGTAAATATCAAGAAATTAAGAAATAATAAAGCCAGTCTTGTGGCAGGCTTCCATTTCCATGCTTCTCTCTTGCCTTTGTCATGACTTCAGCCATTAATCCAAGTTATTGAGAAGCCACATAATATTAATATCAGTACCAACTGCTCTTTTTTAAGTCTTTCACACTCATCTCCCAGAAGTGATGAATGGTAATTTAAAACTTTACTAATTAGATTTTCCCTGCGTATATGGTTTCAAACAGCTCTTAACAACCATTTGTTTGTTATTTGTGTTTGAACTTCTCTTAGTTACCTTCCTTAGGAATCCATGCTCACTGCAGGAAAGTTGAAACTCAAAGGAAGCTGGAATTTCTTGTGATTAAAGAAACTCTTCTCCAATATTCAAAACATTAACCTGGCTGGCTTGAAGTGCAGAAACCTCAAATGACCTTTTCCTGAACCCATGTTGAATTTTGAACTGTTAGAAGGAAAAAAACCAAGGAGATATTTACTCTATGAAATTTGTAATGTATGTTTGAAGGAAACACACATTACAACAAAGTAACTCTGCCCTCTGGTGGAATTATTCAAGATGTAATGTTTTATGTATCTAAATAAAAATCCAAGATCTTTCAGTTAGGTAAAGAATCTGATCTGGCTACATTGAGCTTTTGTTATAGCCTTAATTAGGCATGCAGTTATTTCAGGTGTACTACATATAACAACTGAATTCTAACAATTCATGGTTGTTAGAAAAAAAAGCCACTATTTATTTTTCAATCAATTTTAATTTGCAGGGGGCACTGCTCATTTGTTGCCTTCACTTGCGTTCCTTCTCATGTTAGGAATGAAATGTGTATTGGCTTTTTTCAACTGTATACTTAGGCTGAATTTTTTAATAATACTTTTGTTGAGTTTTAAAACACTGGAGCTTCTTTTATAATAATCTCAACTATTTTTAGTACAACATTGATATGCTTTTCTATAGGGACATGATACATATGTATGCACAGAAAATTTCGCACTGTATCTAGAAGATGACAGAATTAAATTATTCTCCTTATCTAAACTTTAATAGGAGGTACAGGTAGTCCTTGACTTACAACAGTTTGTTAAGTGATCATTCAAAGTTACAACACTTATGACCGTTTTTCACAGTTATGACCTGTACAGCATCCCCATAATCATATGATCCAAATTCAGATGCTTAGCAATTTGGTTCATATTTCTGACCATTGCTGTGTCCCAAAATCATGAGATCATCTTTTGCGACCTTCTGATGAGCAAAGTGAATGGAAAAGCCAGATTCACTTAACAACTGGGTTGCTAATATATCAGCTGCAGTGATTCACTTAACAACTGCCCCGTAAAATGGGACAAAACGCATTTAACAAATGTCTCATGTAACAGAAATTTGGGGCTCAATTGTGGTCATAAGTATATTTGTATATTTTTAAAAATACATGACAGATCTGCAGCTGTGTTGTATTCTACAGCTTGGAAATTGATAGAACAATAAAATATCATGGTTTCCCACTGCAGTTTTCTTATTCACTTTAATAAAACAGTGAAATTATAAATGACTCTTCTTGTCCTTAAAGGCTTAATTACAGCCATACCACGTGGAAAAAAAAGAGGAAAATATTCCATGCTGGTGAAAGATTGCATAACTATTAACAATTAAGACTCATAGTAGGGGTTGCATTTACCCACTGTATTAACAAAGCAGCATTTATTAACAATATAAAATTCTCCTTGTTGTCTATTAGGAAATGCCAGTAAACCCTAAAAGTTATTCCATTTGGGCAAAAAGATCAGCAGATGCAAATAAAAATAGAAATGCTTCCATTGTGAAATCTAACTTACCGTATAAAATACAAGAGTATTTTAAACTCTTTCAAAATTTTATTTTCAACCTGTATTTAGAATTGCAATAACTATCTGCTGATGGAATGGATGAATAATTGCAAGTAGTGTCTCTTTGAAATATTCCCATGGAACTTAATTTCTTTTTCCAGAGGCTTGAAGGCAGTAACTCCAGAGAAGATGAAGGGAAAGGCAGGCAGGAGAGAGATGAAGACAATTTTACCGCACAATAAAACTATTTCATAAACTTGGATGCAGCCCACTGGATATACATCTGTGGCTACATTATAACTGATTGATAAAAAAATCCTGTACAAAAGAATCAGGGAACCCTATGATAAGCATGATGACTATGCATGCTGGAAGTGGGTTGCTGTTCCAGGTTCCAGGGCGCACATGTGCGCCGGCCAGCTGGTCTTTGCGCATGCATGGGCACCAAAAACCAGAAGACTAGGTGACCAGTGCGCATGCGCACGCTGGAAACCAGAAGCTCAGTTTCCTGGTGCGTGCATGTGCACCAGGGAACTGCTCTTCTGGTTTATGGTGCTCCCCCACGTGCGTGGGCGTGCTCCCGTTTCAGCACTCACTGCCGAAAAGGTTCGCCAACACTGACCTAAAACAAGTTAGAATGACCACTAGATACTAGCTGAAACAAAGGATCCATCTTATCTCCGATAGTTTTTTTCAGCTTTCATTTTTATGACTTTCATCCTTGTTTTGAATGAAACCAGATTAAAATATACTGGTAATCCTCGATTTACAACCATTCATTTAATGACCATTTGAAATTACAACAGCACTGAAAAAAAGTGACTTATGACCATTTGTCACACTTATGACTGTTACAGCATCCCCATGGTCACGTGAACAAAATTCAGGTGCAGTGATTCACTTAACAACTATGGCAAAAAAAGGTTGTAAAATGAGGCACAACTCATTTAACAACTGCCTTGCTTAGCAACAAAAATTTGGGGTTCAGTTGTGGTTGTAAGTCAAGGACTACTGTTATTCTGGAAATAAACAAATGTTGCTATCTTATGTTCTTTGCTCATTGTGAAAAAATAGCTTTGTTTTGCAGTCCCAGAGTCTTCTTTCAGTGGTCAGCAACTCTTAACAGTGAGATGAATGTTCAGATGTGGCTCCTGAGATTTCAGCATCATTTCTGAACTAGTGGTTTTATCTCCTCTTAAATAAATATACACACTGACAGGCATGACTCCTTAAAGACACATCACCCGAATAAAGCTTTGTGCTGATGCCAACTTGCACAATTGTCCTAACCCATTCTTTTTTTCCTTCTCCTTGAAGACATGACTATGGATGAAGTCCGAGAATTTGAACGAGCAACTCAGGAAGCCACCAACAAGAAAATTGGAATCTTCCCTCCTGCGATATCCATCTCGAATATCTCCCTTCCCTCTTCGATCCGCAGTGCTCCTTCTAGTGCTCCGTCTACACCTCTGTCCACAGACGCACCGGAATTCCTAGCGGTTCCCAAAGATCGTCAGCGGAAAAAGTCTGCCCCAGAAACTCTCACGCTGCCAGATCCAGATAAAAATGCTCTCTAAACCCAGCATGGCTTTTTTTTCCTTATGACAAGCTATGACTGACAGAATATCATTTGCAAAGTTCATGGTAGTTGTTTTGATTTAAACAAATATTGATCTGGAATCATGCGTTTCCCATTCCCCTGTTCCCTTAGGCTTCCCCTGAAACTAGTTAGCTAAATGCATGCAAGGTCATAGTTCATGTGCTCTGATTCCCAAACTAAAGCTCTAAGCCATATGACAAATGTTGCTATCAACCCAGAATGAAGTAGCTTGAAAAAAAAAAAAGCAAAAGCAGTCTCTTGTAATGATGGCTGCAAGCAGAAGATCTAAAATTGCAGTGTTGATGACTGGAGAGGGTTACAGGGATTTCATGAAGCTGGCGAGGACATCCCAAGAGAATGAGGTTCTCCTTAGCTACATTTCTCATTTCAAGCCATTATATCTCCATTTCTGAAATCCTTTTTTACTCTCGGGCCGAATGCACCTTAAAGTAAACCTTGGAACTGCTGATTCACTGATCAACACTTGAATACTAATAGATTCAGATTCCTTTTTACAGATTACAACTCAGGATTTGGGTGTAGCTAATGCACACTTTAAGCTCTTCAAAAATTAAAGAACCAACGTGCTCTAGCTTTGTCTTAAATTATAATCATTTCGAGACCCTGGAACTATTTGTATCTTGCACAAAAATTTGTAACTCCTTTTTATTCTGTGCTGTTGTGAAACTTTTCTGTGTTGGTTTTGGAGAACTGGGACCTATTGCAGGAAGAAAAATGGAAACACAAAAAAATAAAATAGGCTCCAAAGTCAAAATGGGACAAATATATCCCAAGAAACAATGCTATTATTAATTCATAATTCAGTTCAGGTCTTCTGAGTTCCTATGAGATTAATGACAGTTGAGATTGAAAACCCCATTAAATAGTCAGCCCATTTTTTGCAACCTTGTGAGCAGTCATTCATCTATTCAACAGCTTGAAGTTTTGCTGAGGGTGTTCATGCTGGCCTATTAAAACAAAAGCAACAGATTGTAGCATAAAATATGTTAGGCTTACTGTGTGGATTCTTTCTCTCATTTTAAAAATTGTGTGTGTGCGTGCGTACACGCAGACACACGTACAGGATTTTTAGAATGAAACGTACACACAAGATTTTTAGAATCTTGCATATGCATATATAAATACAGTATATGAAATAGTGAATACATTGTAAGGCCGAGCCATGAATAAAATTAAGAAAGAAAACTTGGGGAGCTCCAAACAATTTTTTAAAAAGGTGTGTCTACCAGTAAGTCTAGTATATCATGCTCAAGAGAGTGAGAATCAGTGCTGTGTCCAAAAGAGGTACTTTTTTTCAGTTATGCTCATTATTATTACTTGCTTTGAATACAAGTAGTCCTTGACTTCCAACCAGTATCTTAGCAATTGTTCAGAGTTAGAACAGATCACCTCGGGGAACTTACAACCTGATTTCAACAGCTGCCCCCCTCCCCATCATCACCTCTGTGGTCACATGATAGCATTTCAGCCACTCAGCAACCAACCTGCATTTATGGCTGTTTGTAGCATTCCACGTCCCAGGACCATGTTTTATTACATTTTTTGTGAAAAAGTGGCATTTGCTTCTGTTTTTTGGCAAAACCTACCCATAGGAAACAATTGGGTTGCTTAACAACCACTGCAGAAAAGGTCATAAAATCAGGTCAATCATGTGGATGATCACTGTACAATTGTCATAATTTACGACCCTAATGGGCAGCTCCATTACAGTTGTAAGTCAAAGACTACCTGCGCCGGCATCTGAATTCAATGAAAAGGAAAACATGGTGCACTGCTACAGTTGACAACTCATTAAGAAGCCTCCGTCTAGTCCTTGTTTAAGAGCAACAGTTAATGTGGGAATCTTCTGACATAAACAAAACAACCTACCATCTTCCTGAGCTCTTTCAATTGTATTATTTTCCAACAATGAAAATAAAAGTGTTTTTCTTTTGGCTTTTGGTACCTCAGAAAGCGATATTAGTTGCATCCAGCTAAATAGTTTGGAGAGACAAAATATTGGCCTGCTAATTCCATCACCCTTCCGTCTCAGGAATTAAAGATACTTCCCCATATTAAATTTAGGACACTTGGCATCTGTTCCTTTCCTTACAATTCATTCAGAATCTAATTTAGTAAATTAAGTCAGTAGTTAACCACATCCAAACTAGAATCATTTGTGAAAGTGTCATAAACATATAGCATTAGTACAAGGGGAATATAGAAATATATATCCAGACCTCAGGGGGGATAAAGATAACTTTGAATAATAAAAAATTTCTAGTAAGCACGGCAGCATGAATTTTCATATGAAAAAGTGTAGCAGGCTTAAATCTCCAATTAACTCTCAAGTGACTTCTTACTTAAATTGTACATACCAAGAGAACTGTTGTGTAGGTTTTAGTCATAGAAAGGTAGAGTGGGAGCATAGAATGCACTATGTGCATTTGAAAACTCAAAATATGTAGTAGCTCTAATTCTGTACTTAATTCCCCCCATCATTTAGCTTCATGCCTTTTCTCAGTTATTACTCAAAGTATCTTTTTCTGTCTTGCTCAGCATTCTGAAGTTCTGTGTGACACTTGTTAATATATGTTTCATTATTATTATTACTATTACATTTCTATACATAAATAAACCCTGAGTTTGCGGCTTTAAGTTAGCAGAAAATTATGATAATTTCTGTAATTTTAAGTCAAATGTTGCTCTCCTTGTATCTGCTGTTAGAATCTTGCACAGATCGATAAGCCAAGACATCAAATCATTGTGTTGATTTATATTAACTATTTCACTTCTTCCTCAATACTTTGGCTTGGGAATAAGATCAGGTGTTTTTCAGTTATAAAGAAGATGCTTGTTAAAAGGCTGCATAAAAGTACAAAAATGAAAGGTAATAGCATGCTATGGAAAAATAATGGACTTTTCTATGATACTTTCTGCTCTCAATGCTGCAGCAAGAATTATTTGTTCAACTTGATGTGCTATCCAAATTGGGTGCTTAATGAATAGACAAAATTTGATTCTTTTGCATGTCTAAATGATGGTTGACACAATCCATGTGTCAATCTGCCTACTCTTTGCTTTTCCTATATTTCCAGGAATTAGCAAAAATAAAATGGATGTTTCTTCAGCATATACACTCTCAGGCACCTATGCTCTTCACAAATTATTTTATGCTCTTTTGTCACATTCTGTTTTCCTTCCATAGGTTTTACCACTAAGGTAGTCAATTATCCAATTTACTTTTCTTTCTTGGTTTTTGTCATCTGCTTTAAAAAAAAACATATTTCTGACACAAGAAGAATAACTAAATTAAATATCTAGCATATTTTTGGTTGCACTAATGTGTCTTTTCCATGGGAAAAAAGTTTGGCTGAGTAGTATTGTTGACTTGTCTGATTTAATTTGTACAGAATCTGCTGTATATTTTTAGCTGTATGTTTTTTTGTGAGGATCAGACCTGTGGATGTTTATCTATTTGTTTTGTGAAACAAAGTGGCACTTTCAATAAAGTCTGGTGCAGCAAAGCAAACTGAAGCCTGAAGACTAGGCTTTTTAGCCTTAGGCCTGTTCCCTCTTTTTTCAATGAGCACATTTGATCATTGCTAAGAAGTGGAAGGGTGGTCCTGAAATTATCTGTTTCAAGACTCATCTTGGACCTCCTAAGCAAAAGAAGAAAAGCTTTTTTTAAGTTTATTCATGAAAGTCTCAAGAAAGTTGCTCAAACTTCATTGTTGAAAACTCTAGTGTATTTTCATCAGTTATGCTTTCCATGTACACGGAACTTTAAAAGTCCATGTACATGTGTTAGAAATCTTCATGGGGTTATATTTGCTAAGAAAGTTTGCAACAAAAGTTGTTAAATTGCCATAAAATAAATTTGAGCCCACCTGTTTTTCACATATTAGTGTACATACCGCAATTGGTGTATGTTTAGATCAATTATTTCATATTGAATGACTAGAAACAGTCAAATCAATTTTCAGATAGAGACTTCACAAGGTTATTGTTCTGGGGAAAATAGGAGAAGGTATGTATTAGGTAAGTATTAGGTATATTTGCCACCTTGAATTATTCATAAAAGATGGGATAATAAATAAATCAGGTTACTGCTAAAGAGCCCAGCTGGAATGGTATCATCTAGAATAGAAATGCTCTGGGTAATTTTTCTTACTGCAGATTTCTGTTTCATTGGCAATGTTTCATTTTTTTAATGAAACTTTTTAAAACTTTGTTACTAGAAATGAAAATTGCTCTGCTGTTTTTATGTGAACGATAATAAGAGAGATGTGTGTATTTAATCACACATAGGGTTGAATCCTGAGGTTCCTCTCTATGAGCAGAAAAAGCCAAAACAGGCTGACCAAACAGATCAGTTAGCCTTCCCATGCTTAGCTGAGGGCCTATAGTTAAGCAAAATTCCTCTCATGCAACTTTGGGTTGGGATTTGCTGCACTGGAATTTTAGAACATGGCTATTGTTTAAAAGACATCCAATGTATGCACTTCATGGTAGTTAAATCATAAGATGGGAAGGGTTCATGAACTTGTCATTAGGAACTCATTAATTACCATCCTTCAGTCTTCTGTTTTCATAAAGGCTTGAAGCTAAACTAATTGTGGGGAAGGGTCTTCTTGTTTGGATGGCATCGTCTTAAAATTACAATTGTCTATGTTTTTTTTAAATGTTCCTTCTAGAAATAAGTTTTTTGTTTTATTTCTGTGACAATCTTTGTGACTTTGAGTGTTGTGTATAGTAGTGAGGTTTTCTGAGGGTTTTTTTGTTTGTTTGTTTGTTTGTTAGTTTTTGGTGATAAGGTTAGTGTAATGAAGGAAGGACCAAATGCTCCAAGTTACACAATACAAGACATGAATAGAAGAGTCAGTCTCATGGTTTCCATACGTACATAAATGTTGCTTTTTCAGTTATTTATTATTGTTTGTAAAACTGCCTTTTCTTACATTCTGTTGTAAATAAACTACAAGCAATCTTCTTTCCAAGACTGCCTTGCTTCATTTCTGAATTCATGTAATGGCAAAATGCTCATCTTGCTATATTTAAGGCATTACCTCTTCAGCTCTAATCCATGGGATCAAAATATCTAGGATAATACCAAAGGAACCCAACATTAGAACATTCTCTGGTGGAAAAAGGGTGAATCTTTGAATGATGGATAAGAAGATAGTAGAATTTCCAGTGGAAGACATGGTGGACTTTTGATGCCAAATCAATGAATTGTTTTTGAATACCTCAAAAGACCAACAAATGTTTACTGGAATGAGTGCTATATCAATCATAAATAAATAGCTTCATCAGATGTATGATGAAATGAATTTGGATCAGTTCAAGTCAGTTTTTAAGATACAACAAGATGTTTTTTGTTTGTGTAAACAAAAGATTCACGTAATGAAAGTGTTGGAGTAGGCTTAGAGAGAGCCAAGCTGAAGTTCATTCTCAACTATGGAAGCTCCCTGAGAGAATTTGGTCAGTCACTCTCAACCCAATCTACTCACAACATTGTTGGTTGTAGTGAAAATATGGGGAGGAAAATGTATGACTTTCTTTCTTTCTTTCTTTTTTTCTTTCTTTCTTTTTCCTTTCTTTTTGAAAAAAAAATATATATAAAAGAAAAATATAATATTTATACATTTGTAAAATAAAATAAAGTAATTCCCATGTCCTTACAGTTATATAATAACTGCAGTTGCCAAAAAGTTGTGACATTCTGAATGTAAGATCTAGGCAATTGGGAAGCTTCCTATAATGTTCTGTATGTATAATATGTATAATTAATGGATTCAGAGATGAAGACGTGGGGTTAATTCTGCAGTCAGTTAAGGCTAAACTCATAAAGGATGACTAGGGTGACTTATTTCAGTTTCATTCATAATATAAATCAAATGACTGAGACTGATAATTTTAGATATGTTGAGTGTATAAGCAATGATCATATGCTAAGTAAGACCTTTGATCCCTCTGTTATTGAGTAGTCCAGAAATAAGGACCTTTTCACTGCAAGCTTTTTAGTGTATTCTTAATTTAAAATGAAAAAGCCTGAACTTGGAATTTTCTGCATAGAAGAAATGTACCGGGTCACTGCACTCTGCTTTTTATGTCAGGAAATCCCATTTTTGTGGTTTATAATTTACAGCTTCTTTCCAACACTTAGGGTTTTGTTTTGTTTTGCATAAAACACACTGTTTACAAAAAGGTTTGTGCTACCCTGTTGAAGCTAACTGAAGCTGATGATATGAAGGCCGTTTATTATCATCAATGCCCAGAGGTGCTATTCAGCAGGTTCTGACAGGTTCTGGAGAACCGGTAGCGGAAATTTTGAGTAGTTCAGAGAACCAGCAAAT
>JANHZT010001820.1:122842-134766 GCA_032468215.1 Stegonotus admiraltiensis | reverse complement strand
CACAGGATGTGAAAGAGCCAAGTTTGCCTACCACTGCTCTAGACCTATCTGGCCCATGTACTCTAACGCTTGCGTCGCGTTCGCTTTCCAACAGGGAGCGCTGCAGGTTTTCCTGCACCACAGAAGGCACAACCGCGCTTGCGTACCGCTGGGAGTACGGCGCGTTGGGGAGGAGGGGGAAGAGTGGGGGCGGGCGGGGAGAATCGTAACGCAGGCGCATTGCTGTCTTCCCTCTCGCGAGGCTTGACCTACAAGTTCTCGCGCGCTTTGCAAGATGGCGGCTTTCCGAGAATGCTTCACGTTGTGCAGCTTGCCCGGGACTCCCCCTCAGGCGCCGCTGGGACTGGAGCCGCCGGACGAGGACCGGGTGCTGGTCACGGATCGAGGTCGGACGGTGACGCTGTATAAGGTAAAGGCAAGACCACTGGAGCTGGGCGAGAGGGCCGATGCCCGCGGTCCCTGGGGCTCTGCGGCGAGGTAAGGACGGGGTCGCACAAGGGCTGCTGAAAAGGGCGAGCGGTGCGCGAAAATCCTGGCGATTACACAGGCGGCGGCGGCGGCGTCAGCAGCAGCAGCAGCAGCAGAGAGAGGATTTTCTGTGTCTCTTTGCGGCGTGTGCACCCCCTTTAATGCGGCTAAGGGAACCCGGGCTCTTAGTGCGCAGCCTCGTGCTTGGGAAGCAGAGTCCCAGTGATGTGACGACCTGGCAGGGGTGATGCGGGTTTGGTGTCCGGTTCCCATGGAGTACCCTAAACCGAATCTGTGGCGACCCTTTTAAATTTTTACTTATCACCTCGCCACGTAGAAGGTATTTCTCCTCTCTGCTTCGAAGATTTCTCGGGGTGCCTCTTAAAACCTGTCCCCACGTGAAATGATAATTTGCAACCGCTTCTGTTGGACTGGGGCAGTGGTAGGCAAACTAAGACAGCCAAGCTGTCTTAGGAATTCTGGGAGTTGAAGTCCGCAGGGTGTGAAAGAGCCAAGTTTGCCTACCACTGGACTGGGGGATTCTGGGCACCGAAGTCCTGGCCTTGTGGAAGGCGCAGGTTGGGGGCTATGACAATTTGCCACAGTCAACTAGCCATGGCCATCTCGCCTCAGGACCACTCGGTGCAGGACAAGAGTTCCACTAATATCACAGAAATGGTGGAATAGAATCATTAAAGAAAGGATGCAAAAGGAGGGACAGAATGAAATGTGAATGACAAACATTAAAAAATAAATAAATTTTATTTTAAATCATTAAATAGAATTGTTAAATTGTCCCACGGGCGAGTTGGCTGTGGTGAGTTGACCATGGCGAGTTGGCCATGGTGAATTGGCTGCGGCAAGTTGTCCCATTCCCACTACAGGTAGTCCTCAACTTACAACAGTTCATTTAGTGGTCATTCAAAGTTACCACAGCACTGACAAAAGTGACTTATGATGGTTGCAGCATCCCCCTAGTCACGTGATTTACATTTGGATGCTTCATAACTGGTTCATATTTATGATGGTTGCCATGTCCTGGAGTCATGTGATCCTCTTTTGCTACCTCCTGACAAGCAAAGTCAACACGAAAGCTAGATTCACTTCACAACTGTGAAGTACTGATGAAGTACTGATGAAGAACTGTGAAGTACTGATTTAGCAATGGCAGTGATTCACTTAACAAAGAAAAGGAAAGTTGTAAAATGGGCAGTGATTCACTTAACAAATTTGTCACTTAGCAACATAAATTCTGGGCTCAATTGTGATCATAAGTTGAGGAGTATCCTGCATACAAGCACACACATGCATACTATTTAATTTTTAAAAGTTTTAAAGGACATTTTAGCATTGTTTTTGACTAATATTATAAGGCTTTGCAGCTTCAAATGATCAAAATTTGGACACTTGGCACCTGGCATGTATTTATGATGGTTGCAGTGTCCCAGGGCGATCATCATTTGCAACCTTCTGACAAAGTCAACGGGGAAGCCAGATTCGCTTAACAACTGGTTTACTAACTTAACAACTGCCATGATTCACTTAACAGTTGTGATGAAAAAACTTGTAAAATGGGGCAAAATTTGCTTAATTGTCTTGCTTAGAAATTGAAATTTAGGGCTCAATTGTGGTTGTAAATTGAGGAGTACCTGTGTGGCCTTTGCTTTCTTTAATCTTTAATCTGGTTCTTGAAACATTGTTTTCTTCAATTAGACCAGAGATTCATGCAATGGGCCCTTTTTAAGAGTAGTGTCCCTTGTCAGAAAAATGTATTGAAATGCATAAAATAAAATACATAGGCAAAGACTGTAATGTAAGGAAAACCGTTTATCAAATATAATTCAAATACTTGTGGGATTTACCGAGGTTCATATTTTGGGACTTACTTTGCCTATATTCATGCAAACTAAAGTTGTCAGTGTATGCGACTGGACATGTACTAACCAAACAATCTAGCCTGGATACTAGAAGTCTCCAAGATACCTGCAAATTGATATCCTTAAGAGATACAGCTCTTAAATAGATTAACAATGAAATTGTATAAGGAATTAAAAAGTAAAATGAAAGTTAGCATTAGTTATGTATCTGAATTGAATAATTTTGAAATACCAATTTTGAACATAGTCGGATCCAGATATTATGTAAAATAATATATCTTATGATTTAAAAATTAATCCATATTTCATGTTTATTAAATGTTTCGAAGAATGCTTAAAAGGATATTATTTTTTTCCTAGTGGCTTCAAATCATGTACTTGAACTCAGAATCGTGATATTTTATTCTCATTTCCTTAATTACTGATGAATTACTAAGCAGCCCAATTTATTTGGAACTTTCTTTTTTCCAAGGTATCTGATCAAAAACCACTGGGTTGCTGGTCAGTCAAACAAGGGCAAACAATTTCATGTCCAGCCATATGGAATGGTCAAACAGAAGAATTCATTCTTGTTCATGATGACAAGGTATGATATCTAATCCACTTGATTATGGGTGTGTACCAATTTTCTCAGTGTTTTATTGAACCTTATCAGAAGTTAATGATAGGTTTTATTTAAAGTTTGTTTCCATTTTCTAGTACTTTTCCTTTCTAGGGAAGGAAGAGAGGGAAATGCCTATGTAAATAAATGTGTTGTGACATTGCATACTGTGGGAATGCTAAATGTGTTGTCTGTGTTTCCATTAAGTTGATATTTTATTCCTTAGTAAAGTGAAGTTGAAATCATAGATAAGAAACAAAATGTTCATGGGAATAAGTTCTCTTGCCCAGGAAGTCAGTACAAGAAGGAAAAGCGAAACTGCATCCTTATCTCTTTCCCTTTCTTTCATGCATCTAATTGATGTATGTATTGGATGCTGCTCCAGAATATATAGGCAGTGTGGTGGCTCAGTGGTTAAAGACACTGGACTTGTTGGCTGTCCAGCAGCCCAGGTTTGAGACCCAAGCACCATGCAATGGGGTGAGCTCCCATTCTCATGCCAGCTCCTGCTGACCTAGCAATTAGAAAGCATGCAAATAGTAGATAAATAGGTACCCCTTTGGTGGGAAGGTAACAGTGCTTCCTGACGTCATTCTGGCCATGTGACTGCAGAAATGTCTTCAGGCAACGCTGGCTCAATGGCCTTGAAACGGAAATGAGCACTGCCCTCTATAGTTGGCAATGACTGGCAGGGTAAAATTCACAGGGACTCCTTTATTTTTACCAGAGTATATGCAGATATATTTCAGTACTTCAGCCAAGTACTTTTGTGTGCCATTAACAGCAAATACTATAAGATTGATCATCTTAAATATATCTCAGAAGTATTTGATTTTCTCCAAACTTCAAGAGGAATAGTTAGTAAACACTTTATTGTGGTCTTTCTAAAATGGTAATTCTGTAAATTTTAAAAGGTTTTACAGATCTGGAAAGAAGATGATACTGACTTGGATAAAGTTTTTAAAGCCACAGTAAGTACTGATAATATATTTTAAAGTAATTATCTCGTGCAGCTGAACCCTGAATTGAACAAAAGATTCTCTTGAAGGAAGTTGTGGATTTTTGCTTGCAGTGATTATTATTTAGTTATATTTTTTCTTCAGTTCAAAACCTGCTTTGGAGAAAAGCTGCTCAGATTATGCAGAATTGTGTAGAGAATTGCAGAGTTATCAGGAATCAGTAAAAATGTCAATTTTTCTTTCTCCTCTTCCTCCCTATGCTGGTCCGTGACCATAAGACTCTACTCTTTTACACATCACAGTGGGATGTCCTTGATCAAAACAGGGACCAAAAGACCAGATTATCTCCAGAAATAAAGAAGTGGATCAGCTCAATTAAGTAGAATCCTTTTGCCAGTGAAGATTCTTTCTTTCTTTCAAATCATAATCAGATTTGTTTTACTGAAACAGGAAAATATTTCCATTTTGGAGAAGTGAATGAATAGCCAGTGACATGAATCTTGTGTAGGTTCACTTACCTAGAGAACTGGAATGAAACTTATTCCCCTGCTCATTAGGAACATAAGGTTATCAAAGCTGGAGGAACAAAAAATACCATTTAGAATAAATATTTATTTTGGCAATAAATATTTCATTTGTCGCCATATGTATATATGAGTATATGTCTCATTTCATTTTTTAAAATTATTTTGCAGCTATCATCAGATGTATATCGGATACATTCATTACCACACAGTGAGCCCTTAGTCCTGTTCAAGGGTGGAGCTGTTAAAAATTTGGATGCTTTGCTAGCTGATCCAAAACAAGAAGTTGAAAACGTTATTTCCAATGAAGTTATTAGGTGAGTGCCATTCCCTGTAGTGGCTTTAAATTTCAAAATTTAAACAGTGATCCTGATATTTCATCATTTTGTATCCTTCAAATGAAGGAGTTGAGAATCTTTCCTCACTTGAACCTAATCACAGAAGATTCCCTCTTCTTTCTCCTACATCCCCATGATATTACCTTATCTTGACCCCAATCCATAACACACAAAGCTAGGTAGCTGCAATAATGTCCGATATTTTATTTGATTGCATTTTCCCCTATAACAATAACCATGTATTTTATTTTTAGGTGGAGTGATGCTTTAATTGGAGTTGAAAAGAGTGTTCTTTTATTTATTACTGAGCAGGTGAGTGTTATAACTTAGATAGTTGTAAAGTAGTCAAATGATAGATACTTTATGAACGTGGCAAGGCTGCTGCTTCTGATAAGATAATAGCTATATGTTCCATTCTTGATGTATTGTTGATGCATCTTTGTTTGTATTGTTTTATTGTTGATGTGTCTTTCATTTATATCAGTGCAGTAAGTGTTGTGACAGAGTTTCCCAGTCCTTGGACATTGGTATAAAAATGTTCAGCTCTATTTCTCAGTATCGACAGATACTGGCTTTCTGAAGGGTGAATAATATTAATTAGCACTTTAAACACCAGAGACATATTTGAGAACTTTGTTTTATTTCTTTATTTTTATTGCATTTATATCCTACTGCAGTCAGATGACTCTTGCCAGTTTTATGAGGACTAAAGATTTGATCAAATGTTCAGATGATCTATAAAAATCAAGTGTTTCTCTTCAATGTCAATGTCAGTGTTACAGATCTGATCAACTGATTTCTGAAAATATTCGTGTGCGCTAGATAATTAATAGAATATTTTTTAAACAATATAGTGAAGCAGTCTTCAAATGTAGAAAAGCTATTTTAATGTCAGTAATTGAGCACCATAATTTACCAAATTGAATTTTTAAGAAATTCTTCTGCTAAAATACCATATTTATGAACCAGGCCTTGCTGGCTTCCAACAAGCAAAGTCGATGGGGGGAGCCAGATTTGCTTAACAGTCACATGGTTGCTTAACTACCATGGTGATTCCCTTAACTGTGGCAAAAAAAAAGGTAATAGGATCAGGCATGACTTATTTAACAATTACTTTGTTTAGCAGTGGAAGTTCCAATCCCAATTATAGTCATTAGTCAAGGATTACCTATACATTGTTTAGACTGCCTTCCTTTGACACTGCTTTTTTCACAATGACTATATTGGCATGTGTTTCATATTGGATTGTCATTTCTGTTATTTAATTGGGGTTTCAGTTACTTTGGGTGTGTGATATAAACTATTACTATCTTGCTTTTGTGATATTTTATTGAGATAGATGTGGATATTTTAAAAAGCCTTTATTTTTCAGGATGGGGATTACTTCATATATGTGCAACATTGCAATCCATACACCCTTCAGAAATTTAAATTTGAACAAGGAGTTGGGTCATCTACTCCACTGAATTGTGCGGCATATTTGAAAAACAAAGTTATCACACTCTTTTGTTTGTGTAAGTATAACTGTACTTTCTATTTAATTTTAAAGCAGAGCCCCAGTTTAATATATCATAGACAATGTTACTTTAGATACCAAAAAAACCCTGAGTGTGTTCTTTGTAAATAGTATGCTTTCTGCTTCATTAGTCAGTAGTTACAAATGGTCTTATTTTCTCTTACGGTCACATAAGCATATAAAATGCATTTAGTTCTGGACATTATGATTATATTTACACATAATGCTAAACATTGTTTTAGTAGTCTTGGGCCTTTGGAGAAGTCATAATGGTCTGGTTCACACATAACATTAAACATAAACTATGGTTTACAAATTACACCAGCAAAATTCCCATATGTCAAGCAAGAATGAACTAAAAGCTTATCATAGTGCATGATATGGATCAATATTACAAGAGAATGGTATTTATTTTACTTTTAATTGCTGTTTTAGATATTGAATATTTAAGGCTGCTTTAGAATCTCTGGGAGGAGTTATGTAAATGTTTGGCCAGCTATATTACTATAGGGTTGATCATTACTCGTCATTTTACCATGAAACACATGGCAGGGAAATAAATTTTCTTCAGCTCTTGGAAGTAATCTGGCAAGTGGCATACTTACATTATTTTTAATTATTTGATTATAAGTTTTTAGCTTAGGCTTGTGTTTGTATACATGAACTACATACTGTAGGTCACTCATAGCAGAGGGAAGAAAAGAGATGGCTATACCAGTGGACGAAGTTCATAGATCTGTATTAACTGTCAATTCTAGTTTTCATATTTATTATTGTAAATCAAGATGTGACTTGATTTTGTACACAGATTCCAATGGCTGTGTGTATAAGATTCTGGTGCCGCTACAAGAGAGTAAAACAGCAGAAACACAGATTTTATCAAAATCAGTTCTACTCAGACTCAGTGTGGGTAGAAGTATTCTTAAAGGAACTTCAATTGTGATTCTTGATAAAGACCATATTGCTGTAACAGGATGCCTGGATTCCTCAGAAAGTAATGTCAAAGGTAAACCATTGAGCAATTGGACTAAAATAACTTAGCTTAACAATTGGATCAAAACAAAAGGAAAACATCCAAGAGACATTTGGAAAAGCATTAACAGTAAGGACATTGTCTGCAACACAAAATGTAGAATTAAAAAATAATGGAAACTGATTGGAACTTACTGATAAACATCAACAATGAGGGAAGTCAGGAAAGATTCTATAAGCTGGTAGAAAAAGAGACAGATTATTTTGATCTGATAACTAATGTTTAATGTGGCACTGATTTCAGAAAACATTATTTTGACATTGTTTTATTTCTGATGCTCTAGTGTAGACTTCGGCATTTTACAGCCCACGGGTCACATCTGGCTTGTGGACAGTCCGAGTGGTCCACACCAGGGAGGGGGCATAGTGTCAGCAGCAGCAGGGATGGTGGTGCAGCATCTGTGGTGGGAGGGGGCAGGGCATCAACCATCCACACCAGTCTCAGTTTCTCATGTGGCCTCTTGGGAAATTGATTGCCCGCCTCTGCCCTATTGAAATGAGACACTTGATTATTGATAGCATTCAACAAGAATGATCTGATGTGTTAATTACTTTGGGGACACAGTTTATTGCCAGAATACTTTTAATTAGTTTCCAAGTGGACATTTTATAAATGAGAACTATGCATGTATAAATCGCGCACAGCTTGATAAATTTTGTCCTTCCTCTTGGTAGACTGCTTTTCAATATGGAATATTAAGTTTCAAACTCTGGAAGCATCAAAAGATTTGCCACAAGGAACAACAGGACAAGTAAGCTGAGACCAGTTACTTGATTTTAACATATCTATAGCAATTCTGTCATAATAGAAATCCATGCTTATCTAAGAAGAAATGGTTTCAGTCAGTGCTTTAAACTTTTTCCCTTTTGTTGATGAATATATTAAGCCATTAGCATAAGTGAATCTCAAGCCTAGGTGCTCCCTTTTCTTATCTTGCTAATAGAGAATACAACAGCATAGCATACTTTATTGGCTAAGTATGGTTAGGCACAGAAAGAATTTAACTCCAGCACAGAAGCTCTCAGTGTACAACAGAGTAATAATAATAAAAATGATACCAATAAGAGAAGATAATAGAAAAGATGAGAAGGATAATAGTAGTACAGCCATATTGCATGGATAAATATACATGACAGTACTGTGGGAATTAGGTGTTCAGTAGAGTGATGACACAAGGGGAAAAAAACTGTTTCTGTGTCTAGTTGTTTTGGCATGCAGTGCCCTGTAGCAGCGTCTCACGAGGAGGAATTGAAACAGTTTACATCTGTATATTTGGAAGCACTTATTTCTGCATTCTATTTTCTTTGTCATTTGGATTCAGAATTGTTATTAAGTTTTGACTTTGAATGCACTGGTTTATAAAACACGTTTCAATTTGGCTCACTTAGAAAAAAAGTTGTATCCGTTTGCTGCACTAAATCAAATGTTTTATATATAAAACTCAAGGTGTGTTAATCTACAATAATGCTTCTAAAGTCATCCAGTCACCCAGAAGAAAGAGGGAAATGCATTATACATTAGTTTTGCCAAGGGTTGTACTGTCAGAAACTTCAGTGTTCCATGTGGGTCACAAAATCATCGCTGTGACCTTTCAAATGTTTTAGCAAAATAAAAATTTTAATTTGATTGATGAGGGAAATAGTTTAATACATGGGGAATTAGCACATTATATATATATCATTCAGTAACAATTAATTGAAAATAAATCAGCTTTCACTTTGCTCTGGCTTCATCTTTTTTTAGAGATTGCTACCATCAGCATTCAATTCAAAATCAAATACAGCTTGATAAAGGTTGTGTATCCCATGTGACTATAGCTGTTACATAATGAAACAAAGCAGTGAATTTCATTATTTTATAAAGTGAAATTTGACAGGGGTTAGACCAAGCCTCAGAGAAGGTGGAGTGCTGAGCCAATTGCTCTTCTCCCAACTCAGCTTTTCAGATTATTTTTGCTGGTTTTCTTTGACTAATATCCAACTAATTGGCAAAATGAGCAATAAAAGGATGTCTAGGAAGGGTAATTCCCTGAACAGACAAAGAATTAAGCCTTACTTGGATGAGTCAAGGGTGGCTGAGACACTTGCCATTGAAGAAAGACATGGGTGGTAGAGGAAAACATTAAAAAAAATAATTAAAAATAAATTAAAATTAATACAAGGACAATGTGAAAGGAAAAGCAAGGAGCTGGGTTTCGTTCAGCATAATGCTCTTAAATTAGATTTGTTAAACTATTCACATACAGTTTATGCGTGTTGGGGGTTAAGATGGAGAAGGGAACTCAATCAGCGGTCTTTTTACAGGAATCATATACCTCAGATAAGATTTTGAACAGATTATTTTTGGTAGGAGGGCCTAGGACAGTGATGGCTAACCTTTTTTTCCTTGGGTGCCAAAAGCATGCATGTGTGTGCGACAGTGCGTGCGTGCATACGCCCATTATGCAATGCCTCCCGCATGCCCCACCCTTCTGTGTATGCACGCATGATTCTCCCACTCCCCACGCTCCCCCGCCTCCTCCACGCAAGCCCACAACCCCCCGCACACCCGGCCCGTTTTTGGTTCCAGGAGGCTTCAGGGAGGCCTACTGGCCCAAAATGCCGCATCCCTCCAGCCCTCCGTGCATGTGTGCACAACCCCTCTGGCCCCCTGCACATGTGTGCATGACCCCCTCGCCCATTTCCCCCCGCACATGCGCGTACTTCTCCACAGACCAGTCAGGTGGCTGGCGGGAGGCATGTGCACATGCGCGTTGGAGCTGACCTAGGACGACGGCTTGTGTGCCCGCAGAGATGGCTCTGCATGCCACCTGTGGCACCCGTGCCATAGGTTCGCCATCACAGGCCTAGGAAGTCAAAAGGGGTAACCATTTTATTTAAAACCAATACAGATTTTATAGTAGAAAAATATTCAAGAAGATAGACAAGACTTACTTTAATTAAAGGAAAGTTTGGTAATAAAAAAGTGTAACATTGCCCTTCCTCCCCACCCCCCCTTCTAATATATAAAAAACAGATGAGACTCAATCAGGATTTACACAAAAAATTAGCTAGCAGAATTTCGTTCTAGAAGTCAGTTGAAATATTTTTTACACTTCTGACTGTGCAGCAGCCACATGGTCACGTGATTTACATTTGGATTCTTGACATCTGACTCACATTTATGACAGTTGCAGTGTCCCGGGGTCATGTGATCCCCCTTTGCAAACTTCTGACAAGCAGAGTCAATGGGGAGGTCAGATTCACTTCACCACCACCATGTTACTCATTTAAGAATTATAGTTATTTGCTTACCAAAAGTGAGAAAAGTCATAAAATGGGGCAAAACTCACTTTTCTCGCTTAGCCATATAAATTCTGGGCTCAGTTGTGGTCGAAAGTAAAGGACTGTCTGTAGTAACTTTTAGGATAGGTTGTAAATCATTTTTTCCAAGACTATTCTAACTTTGAATCATCATTAAATAAACAGTTTATAAATTAAGGACTATCTGTATAGTTTATTGATATTTGGAGTATTATGCATCAATTAACCAAAAGCCTATTTTACTTATTTGCTCCAATAAGTAAATAAAGCCCAAATAATGGGCTTTAATTTGAACGTCAAAATCCAATTTATTTAATTCTAATTTGCTATATAATTGCAAATAAAATGTTTTGCTCCAGAATGTGGGAAATTTCCCCCCCAAACTATATTATTGTTGACCATAAAATGAGGCACCATGAAGGCAATAACAAGATGAATGTTTTTAAGTCAAGTAAGCAGAGTTTATCAGAAATCTACAACGATGAATGTATTACATTCCAAAGTCAAGTATTTGTGGATAGGTTATAATAAAGCCTACTTTATTAGTATCTACAGATATTTTGGAAAGTGATAAGAACAGCTACTGCATAATATTAGCCAAAAGATTTTGTGGAATAAAATCCCAGAAAATATTGGAAGGAGATGGCTAACTAATGTGTTCCATAGATGTTTCTGGTATAGGAACAGTAATGTCAGGTACAAGCAACCAGAGCCGCCCATAAAGAACTATTATAAGTAATTTTATTGTTCTCTAAGTTACAAGAATTTCCCCTGGGAAGGACCAGATAAGGTTTCATGGATTTTATGGGAGCTCAAACTTATGCCACTTGCAACTGTGCAAAGATTCCAAGCTGGGTCCCTGCTTGACTCCTCCATCCAGTATTGCTGGCAGTTTCCCAACACAAAACAGGATAAAAAACTAAAAGGGCAGATTATAAGATAAAGATTGATAAAAGTATGCAACTCTATGAGGAAAATAGTAAGTCCAAAAATATCACCATTAGCTTCTCACCTAAATGCTTTTCGTGTTGGAAATAATTACAGTAAGAAAAGTGTAAATTGCATATCCAAAAATGGTCCACTCAGACCCTATGAATAAATCAAAGACACAGTAAAAATTACTCGCCAAAGGCTGGAATGTACCATGGGTGACATATCTGCAAATTGCTGGAAGAATGAAATCTGGCCTCAAAAAGGAAAATATTTTTGTTCAGTACTAAAAGAATTAAAAGAGCTCTGGTGGCTCAACAGACTAGTAGTCTGTTATTAACATCTGCTGCTTGCAATTACTGCAAGTTCGAGTCCC
>JANHZT010001820.1:60103-73854 GCA_032468215.1 Stegonotus admiraltiensis | reverse complement strand
TATATTTATACAAAGTCAGCTTATTGCCCCCTACAAACCGGGTCCTCATTTTACCCACCTTAGAAAGGATGGAAGGCATTTTGCCCATATGCATGAGATGACCTTGCTTTCCCTCTTCCCTGTACATCTCTTAATTACAAATGTTGTCCACCTTTGTATTTTGGGATAAGAATTATAATACAGTTGCATGGATGAATGGAAGCTGTTCTTTGTGATATCATGATGTTTAACTCTCTTAGAAGCGACTGGAACAACAGAAGCAGGTGCCTGTCGTGTGTGGAGCTGCTACAGCTACTACAACTAGCAGTGCTGTGACAACAGTCTCCACTCCTCAGAAAGTTGTAGTAGGCCCATTACCACGCTCCATGCCCAGTGGAGCCAAAGTAGTGCTGGCCACCAAAATGGGATCTCCAGCTACAGTAACATTCCAGCAGAACAAGAATTTCCACCAGACTTTTGCTACCTGGGTTAAACAAGGCCAGCCTTCAACAGGTAAATGACTTAGTTAAAATATACTCTCCGTGGGTTGTCTTACCTTGGATCTGTAGTAACAAGTTTTTATTTACAATATTGGAGCTTACTTATACCAGGGGTGCCAGCTATGGTTTTTGGAATTACGGGGAGAGCTGCTGAGGGGGCTACACCTAAGAGATAGTTTTATGGAGTTGCTGTTTGCATAACCTGGCATTGCCATCACCTGAACAGTGCAGCTCAGAAAGTTCCTTACGCACAGCTTCTCCTGGAGATGTCAGCTGAAAAGCAGAACCATCACACTAACTGCCCTGAAGACGATTGTATGACTGGTGTAGGCTGCGTCTTGGGATTATTAAGCTTAATTAGAGTGTTCTTCCAAAAACAGATTCCACAATCGTGTATGATGGCAATGCATTTTGTCAGCATAATATATTTGTATACTGCTTACAAGAGATTAAAAATTGCCTTTGTTGGATCAAGCTGAGACTCACTTTTTAAGTCAGCCATGTGGTCATTAAATGAATCTGGCTTCTCCCATAGACTTTGCTGGTCAGAAGCCAACTGGCAAGATTACATGACTCCAGGACAGTGCAGTTGTCATAAATGCATGCCAGTTGCCAAGTGCCTGAATTCACGTGGTCACAGGCCTACTGCAACAGTCATAAGTGTGAAAACCAGACATAAGTCACTTTTTTTCAGTGCCGTTGTAACTTTGAATGGCCATTGAATGAATGATTGTAAGTTGAGGACTACCTGTACACATTCTTAAAAGGAAGGAGATTCTTAGTAGAATTCTGAACTCAGCTAACGTAACTATGAATGCTATCTATGTGATGGTTTTAATTCAAGGTAGGGATGCTGAGGGGGTGTGTGTTCAGCCTAGTAGTTTCTTCCATTAAATTGGGATATGACCCATGGAAACAAATCCTTGGGATATTGAGGATTTTCCCCCTTCTTTTTTGCAACAAGGAAATATATTCTTTATGCTGGGCAACAAACCACAAGGAATGTTGTGTATGCTGATTCTGTGTTGTAAGCCCCACTGACTTCAGTGGCTCCTGTTACAAGGCGTCGGGCATCACCTTCTCTCCTTCTTCCAACCTGTTTTAAGGGTGAAAGTCTGTAATGGAGATTCTATAGGGATAGAGAAAGGATAGAGACTTGCAGACTCATCTTCTGCATATGGCAGAGAACAAAAGGAGGGTAGGGATGATACAGGTGTGTCATTCCCTTGAAGTAAGGTGACACTTTCACCTTTTCTCATGCTTTACCTTCCTTTATTACCTCCCTATGTTGCCAAGCTGGCAAACATAACTAATACTCCTTCCTCCTCCTATGTTCCCCAAATAACCACCCAATTAGATGGGTTGGGCTGAGAGAGAGAGTGACTGGCCTAAAGTTGCCCAGCCAGCTTTTGTGGCTAAGCTGGGACTAGAACTCACAGTCTCCTGATTTCTAGGCCAGCACCTTAATCACTACACACAGCAAAGTGGCTGTCACCAGTTCAGTTATTTTCTCCTCCTGCAATAGTTGCCTGCTTTCAATTATATCATCATCTTTTAACGACCCCATAATCCCTTTGTGGGATGGAGTCTGGGCAACTGAATGGATCTGAGTGTTTACTGGCCGGATGCCCTTCCTGTCGTCAATGCAGTGTTTTTTTCAGCAGATATATTCTCAGTGTGCCCGGAGACAGAAATATCTGCCTCTACCCAGGATCGAACTCACAGCCTCCTGATTGTGAGGCGAGAGCTCCACCTCTAGGCCACCGCACCACTCCATGCTTTCAATTATATCTTCCTCTGTTATTGAAATCTGGAAAAATACAGGATGACCATTCGTGGAGAAAATTATTTGAGGGAAAGCTATCTTCTTTTGAGTTCGTAAACGTCAACCAGTTGTTAATTTATATATCAGTTTTGACTTGCCACAAGGTCTTAGAGCAAGGAGCTTGTTCCAATGACTTCCACACCCCAAAGAATTGGTATTTAAATGTTGTAATAAATATTGAAAATGTTTTTATGTATTACCATATCCATAGTTTTATAAAACTTAGTCTTGCCCTCCAACTCTAATTAAAAAAAGATTCTTTAGCCTTTCTTTAATGAAGGCTGTGTATTTAAAAGTCCAGGTGAATGCAGTTGCACTATATAATGATGTTGTCATCTGGGCAGAAGAATGAAATAGAAACATTGCTGCTATTGATTGATTTATTGATGTGAGTTAACTGTCAAAAGAAATCTACACATATACATTGGGATTTTTTGTTTGTTTGTTTGTTTTTGGCCCCAATTTCTGGTTTATTAGCCACCAGCACAGCTGCTACATCAGCAACCACCATATCTAGCAGTGGTCAGACTTTCCAGATTGCCAGCAGTCCAGTAACCATGGCGGGCAAAGTGATTACAAAGCTGCCTCTTCCTGCAAATAGCAAAATAGTTGCTGTTAATGTGCCAGCTACTCAAGGAGGTAGGAAAATGTCATGAAAAACTAAACACTTTTTTTTTTAATTGAGGGTTTCCTAGTAAATTATCTATGACCTTCTTTAGAGAAGGTTACTTGGGATTTGTTCATAATCTCTGTTTTAATTTCTCTGACTGGCATTTGTTCACATTGGCATCTATAAATTCTCATGCAGTTGTCTTTCACAGTCTGAACGAGAAACATAGTGTTTAAACTCAGTGTCAATATACGGCTTATCCATGGTAGACATTAAAAGAAACCAGTAACGGAATAAAGGCCCAAATTGTAATTTTTTAATCTGACAAGGGGTTTATTATTACATGCACTGCTGGAAAATAATCACGATCACTATACTTAATTTTTATTATCTTTAAACATGAATGAAATCAAGTTTAGCTATTGTCATTTATTTATTTGTTTGTTTGTTTGTTTGTTACATTTATTTGTAACATTTATGTCATGTCAAACTCTGCCTCCCCATCACAATTAAAACAGCATCAATAATAAAACAATGTAATACACATATTTCTAATACCATAAAATTTAAAAACCTGGTACTAAAGCAGAACTTCCAAAATACAGTCTCGGTTAAATCCTCTCATCCATTTCACCCTGTCCTAGGACTTGCATTAAAGACCAGGTCTTTAATGCTTTTTGGAAAGCTAGGCGGTAGAGGCCTACTGAACTTTAAGGGGAAGGCAATGCATAGGGCAGGGGTTATGAAAAGGCACACTTCCTGATCCCACAAGATGGCAATGTTTAAGGGAAGAGACTAGGAGTGTGCCCACCCTATCTGAATTGATAGGATGGGTAGTTGCCCATCCTTAGGAAGAGGGCTCCTGCAGGTAACCAGTAGGGATGCTTTGTGAGTTGACACCATCGTAGCATTTCTTATCCAGCTAGGGGTGGAGATATATAACTGGGTATCATCAGCATACTGATGACACCACACACCACACTGATGACCCCCCTTAGCAGTTCAATATAGATGTTAAAAAAGAGAGATGAGGGCCCTGGGGCATCCCACATTGCAGGGACCTTAGGTCTCGACCTCTCCTTCTGCAACACAGACTAGAACTGGCCACAGAGGCTGTAAAACAGTGCCTCCCACTCCCAAACCCCTAAAGCCTGTCCAGAAGGACACCATGGTTGATGGCATAAAAAAAACACCCCAAAAGTATTAAATGTTTGTATTCACTGTATTCAACGTTACGAATGCAGGATAGACCTGTTCAGCCAAAACATTATTTAATTCACAAGTCTAATCCTTGTCATTTGTGATACGATTTTTTAAAAAGTTGGCATCCTTAAAAAAATAATAATAATCAGAGTAACATTTTAAACAATATGTGTGTTATCTTGTGACTTGGCAGCGCTTTTAAATTAATAAATACATTGCTCTCCCAATAGGCGTAGTTCAGGTGCAGCAAAAAGTGTTGGGCATCATTCCATCAACTACTGGAGCAAACCAACAAACATTTACTTCATTCCAGCCAAGGACAGCAACTGTAACTATTAGGCCAAATAATACAGGGACTGTTTGCACAACAAGTGCTTCACAGGTAAGTTTCACTCTTTCTTCTATTAGGATAATACAGGACCTGTTTGAGTGACTTTGGGATGATTTTCAGTTTTTATCTTTTAATTAGTACTGTAATACGTTGAAATCCTGTCTTTTTGGTTGCTTCAATTGACCAGGGGCAATACTGACTGGCAGTTCTGGGTGACATATGATTCAGATGTTACTGTGTCAGGATATCCGGGCTAGATTGCTTTAGTCAGATATGAAATGTCTGAGAATATGTCATTTGCATTTTTTTAATCATAAACTGGCTGTCATTTTGGGAAGAGATGCTGCAGTTACTGCTGCTGTTAAATGAAGCTATATGCAAAAAAACGTGTTAGGGTATGAACAAAAGAAGAGAGGTTTAAAGACAAAAAAAATGCAATTTGATTTTTAAAAAGCTTTCTTGTGGCTTCCATGAAGAGTATTTTATTTTCATAGCTTTGTTTTGTGTCCTTACACAATCTTAAATCTATATGTATAAGTTACTTTTGGCATATCTGCTGTTCTTTGCAGAATAAGAAAAAGTTGAACAGTTTGTTTGTAACTTGTACAGGTAATGCCTGGGACACCTCTTCGGCCTGGAATGACGGTCATAAGAGCACCTCTTCAGCAGTCAGCTCTAGGAAAGACCATCATCCGAACACCTGTAGTAGTACAGCAAGGTGTTATTCCAACCAGTAGGATATTTTTTTTAATAATTTCCAGTGTGTGCAGGTTGTGATTTGTTTCTCCATTTTGAATTTTCTTCTGTATCATTCCCACTTATTCAAACGTGTCCAGGTTGAAGGATTTGTATTTATATAATTGATAACACTTAAGAGCTTTAGATTCAATCAGTCTTACCAGAACTAAAAGTTAAATGGCCACTTGCATTTTGTAATACATAGTTCCTTTTTCCCATTTGAATCAAACGGGATCAAAACTGATACCTAGGCTCAGGCAAAGAACTCATGCTAGTACAATCTTTGTTCTTTTTTGAATAGTTAACATCAATCACAAAAGGTTATTAAAAGTCTCTACTGTTTCAAAAACATTTGCCTTGCAGCATTGGAAGATCTGTTTGAGATACACAATTCCCAAGTCCCCTCAGAGCGTCAGAATAAATTGAACATTTCTGTACATTCTGTACTATAAACAATTCTATTCAGTATGTTAAAAAAATAATTCATCAGAATATTATTAACTGTGTGACAATATAAACTATTTTCAGCCCTTTGAAGAAACCAACTCTTATTCTGTTAAACAGTGTACGGTTGATTTTTCTGATTAATGGATCTTACTATTGAAGAAAAATGCTGTTTTTTAAATGATTGGGCCAAAGGGTTGTAAAATCCTGTGATATGTTAATACAGGCCAAACACAACAAGTGGTCACCCAGATCATCAGAGGTCAGCCTGTGTCAACAGCTGTGTCTAGTCCTACTACAGTTTCTGCCAGCCAAAAGGTGTCAACAACTGCAGGAATACCTTCACAGCACCTGCAGCCACAAGCCACTCCACCACATCCTCCTCGGCCTCAACAGGGACAGGTGAAGCTTACCATGGCGCAGCTCACACAGCTCACACAAGGACAGGTAAGCAGTCATGGTTTGAGAGAAGGGGACTCCTGTAATGAGCAAAAGATCACAATAAGTACACCAAAAAAGATATCTTTATTAGGGAGTACCTCAGACAGAAAGAACTCAGCAATCAGTGATAGACCACTGAATTTCAGCAGCACGGTTTCAGAATCTCCAGAAACTGCAAAATGGGGTTTGGGGTATTGTTGTTGCCCAGCGGTTTAGAATGAATCATGTATTCAGAAAAAAGACTATAACTCTTTTCAAGTGATAAATTTTATTATAAAGTGAAACTACAGAGTGCTTATAAATGTTATCTTCCTTTTAGAGATGTTTTTCATCTTCTTTAGTTTCAATTCTCTGCTTTTTGGATACTGTATGCATTTCTTCAGTGTATTTGGGTGTTTGAAACACAAGTTGTGAGATTCACATCATGATATCAAAGTTTCTCCTTTCGGTTTTAAATTTTCACGGGTTTATGCTATGACTATTGGTAGGAAATTTTCTTCTTTTAGAAAACATCTATATTGTAGACAGTGCAGATTGCAATGTCCATATTAACTCTTATGGGGTTGCAGTTCAGAACATAAAACAGCCTTGGCTCTTTTACTGACATTAATAACTTTTGTATTTTTTGTCTTATCTTCCTCTTAGGGTGGCAGTCAGGGATTAACTGTAGTAATTCAGGGTCAGGGTCAGACAACTGGGCAGTTGCAGTTGATCCCACAAGGTGTGACGGTAATCCCAGGTCCAGGTCAGCAACTGATGCAAGCCGCTATGCCAAATGGTACCATTCAGCGCTTTCTCTTCACCCCATTAGCTACAGTAGCTACAGCAGCCAGCACCACTTCCACAACAGTTTCCACTTCAATATCAGGTATACTTTTTATGCATAACACTTACCCCCCAAAAAAGGAAAATCAGCATTTTGATACAAGCTTTAAAATGTAGATTGCATTCTGGTTGAGGGAGCGAAGGTTTCAGATATGAGTAGAAGAAAAATGGGACGTTGCTCTGTGGAGGAGTGGGAGAAACGATTTGACCTCTTTCTAGTGGAAGCGGAACAGGCCTTTGTTTATGCGATCTTGCTTCATTCAGTGCACTTCCCCCTGGGTTCAAGAGGTGGAGTCTCAGCTCATAGCAGTAATAGTTTTGAGGGCCTACCCAAAAGAGTGGAGCACAACTGAATGGGAGATATTGTGTGACAAGAAGGCTTGCAGATGAAGTAGACTGGTCTCTTAACAAACAGATGGCTTGTGGTGTCATGGTGAGAATTGGAGTGGCAGAAGCTTGGTTGGATTCACCTGATCCTCGCAGTTGACCTGTGTATACTGCTAAGTGTGTGAGAACCTGGCTGCCCTGAACCTGCTGAGAAGCAGCAGGGGCCCAGGTGGCTATGATGAATGATGTCTGAAGGAGATTGATAGGTTGCTAAAGATTTTCTGGGGTCTTTAGAGGACAAAAGATAGAGACTGGGAAGGACAACTGACATAGGGCAGATATTATTATCCAAGAAGTGAGAGGCATAGGGAAATATGGTGAGAAACTAAGACCAGGCTGTACATGGTGCAGGAAGAGTTCGTGGTTTTCTTCCTTTCTCCAGGGCTGGTTCCAGTTGATGTTAATAGCTCTGGAAAAGTCTGACCCAAGGCCCCTGACTTGTGGACTGCCTTAGGATTCAGTGATCTCACTTCTCCTGTTTATTAATATGACAGGAACCTTATGATTGTTGATCTGGCTACTTGTTTGTTAGGTCCATGTCCCTCGTGGCTGGTTAAAGCCTCTTGGGGGGTGGGGTGGTAATACGTGGATGAATCTATATGGTGCTAATTTATCCTCAGAGACCAGGAGGTTCTGCCTGCTGTCCTTGAAGATCACTTGCAAGCTGTAACTGATCCAGAATGCAGTGGTGCAAGCAGCTATCAGCACACTTTGATACACCCAACTAATACCCATGCAAACTGTGCTAGTTACCAGTAAGCTCCTGGATGCAATTCAAGGTGTTGGTTATGAGCTATAATGTCATTCATAGCCTAAGGTTTGACTATCTGGGAGACTGCCTTCCTCTCACCATTTTTGGCTGTCTGTAAAGTTCAACACAGTGTTTCATGTCCTCTCTGAGGTCATCTGATGAAACCTAAAAAGGATCCTTTCCCTCTTGTGGTGCCTGTTTAATCTTTAGACACTTGGCTTCTGTCTCTTCTGGGAGAGACTGGTGTTGTGCCATTTGGTGTGTGGTGTCCCTTGGTTTTTGTACATTGTTTCCACTGTGACTTTATGTTGTGTTATTTTCTCTGTTTTTAGGGATTTTAATAGTACACAACCCAGAATGTCTGCTAAGTCGGGAGATTTTTATAAAGCTAAATTATAATTTTTAAAAAACCACAAGGTTCAGGCTTCAGATCACTGGGTATTGGGTAATGAATGCTTTTAGGGCAGAGGAGCTGTTCTTTGCAGCTGTGAATGAGAGTCTTGCTTTTATCTCCCCAGCTGCAGGAGAACAGAAGCAAACATCTCTTGCACAGACCCAAACACAGCCAACGCCAGCGCTTCCACCTGCAGAGCCCAAGCCTGCCCCTACTCCGCTCTCAGCTCAGCCTCCAAGCAATTCAGCTCAGACTGTGATGCCGGCTCAAACCCAGACCGGGCAGGCGCCAGGTCCAGTTGAAACCCACCCCTCCCCTGAAGCTCAGGTTCCACCTTCACTTCCAAGTCCAGCAGTCACCTCTGAAGCACAGCCACCCAGAACACAATCAACCATAACTCCAGCTGTGGCTCAGCCCCCACCCCAGAGCCTTGCACAAGGGCCGCCTTTAGCTCCAGTACAGAACCAAGCCCAGCCAATTATGCATCTGCAGACCCCACCCAAAGGACAGACGATCCAGCCAACTCAGGTACAGACTGTGGTCCCACAGCAGGTTCAGATCCAACCACATCCATCCGTGCAGATCCAGACCCAGCAATCCCAGGTCCCAACTCTGTCACCTGCTTCGACTGTCAACCAAGTCATGGTACCGCCTCCACGCCCTCAGCTGCAGATTCAGCCCCCTCAGACCAAGGTCATTACTGTGCCACAGCTTCAGCAGCAAGTCCAAGTGTTTTCCCAGCTCCCGTCCCATATGGTGGCCCAGATTCAAGCTCAGCAGAGTGGCCTGCCTCAGCAGATTAAGCTCCAGTTACCAATTCAGATTCAGCAGGCCAGCGCGGTGCAAACCCACCAGATCCAGAATGTAGTAACTGTTCAAGCCAGTGTCCAAGAGCAACTGCAGAGGGTACAGCAGCTCAGAGAACAACAGCAGAAGAAAAAACAGCACCATATTGAAATAAAACGGGAACACTCCCTTCAGGCTTCTAATCAGAGCGATATTATCCAAAAACAGGTAAAGTGTTTTAAAGGGAAAGCAAAACTTTATTTCTTAGTTGGCATATCGCTATATTTACTAGAACCAAAGTGAATCCTTCCTTCACCTCTGAAATTAACTTTTAAAAACGGGAGAATTAGCTTAGATTGACTGAGAATGTTATAAAAGAAACGAATGAGGGGTTTTTTTTTGTTTGTTATTCTAAATTTAGCTTCATCTTTGGTTTAAGTATGATAAGGAGAAATTATTGAGCTTTTGAGGATTAAATCCTTGGTGACCTTTTATTTTCTCCTTGTCAAAGTAAGAGATGTTTAATCTAAATCTCTTTAACATAACTTTTCCGAAATATTGAATAATAACAGCAACAGAAAGCTCTCCTCAGTCCTAAATTAAACAGCAGAATTGAAAAAAAGCTTCAATTAACCAAGACTGCTCAGAATTCATCTGTGTTTAGCCTTTAGAATTTTGAACTTTCAGATTGCAGTAAGAGTCATCTTTTGTACTTTCTTCAACTGTAGAATATTTAGGATATATTTCGAGAAAAAGAATCCTAGGTATGATAAGACTGTTGCCAAATATCTAAAATATTTTCAGGTACAAAATATATCACACAAATGATCTAACGTCTCCTACTGCAGAAGGAAGTGTCCTTGCATAGGTTGTTTCCCACCTTTGCTTCAGGAAGCAGGGAACAGTCCATCAAACATCTATGGCAGGGGTATCCAACGTTGACAACTTTAAGATTTATGGACTTCAATTGCCAGAATTCCCCAGCCAGCATGGAATTCTGGGAATTGAAGTCCTTAAGTCTTAAAGTTGCCAAAGTTAGATGCCCCAGTCTATAGTTTTCTGTGGGAGAAATTCTTCTCCCATCTCATCCCAAACTCTAGGACATCAATGTTACCTCACTTCTGAACCCCTTCCTGTTTTTTCTTCGGGTTTTTTTGGGATATTCTTGAAATTTGAAAAATCTATGGAAGGAAAGGAATATGACAAGAATCTAATAAGGAGCAGAAATTTTAATGATAATTATCTTAAAGGGCATGGTCAATTTCTGATTATTATATTGGAAAGTAGAGAAAGGACATTTTGGAGAGGTAAATACTGAGAGAGATCTGAAACATTAAACATGATGGTGGACTAGGTCCTAGGTCCAATGTTTCTGCTAAACTCTTAATGCTAGACTGATTTTTTTCCCGACTTTAAGATAGTGTTCCTTATAGAAATCTTCTCATTTCTGTCTATTTAGATTCCTTTCTTTGATAGGTTTTTTTTTTAATTGTTTCACTTCCCAAGCGAGGATATGTATATGTGAGGGGTATTATACTCCCAACCTTGGCCCTCCTTTCCCTACGTTTTCTCTGTAGCTGGTATTTCCACCTTTCCTGTTTCTTCGTCCTTTTGGGAACTCTTTAGGTTTGCTTCAGAGGAAGGCAAGTGAATACCTTTTGTCCAAATTGCAATGGCAATTAAGGTGGCAATTAAAGGCCACCTTCAATTTAATCTCTTCGGTGCTTAGATTTTGAGTTACTTGTAGGTTGTAAGTTATTTCTTGCTCTCTGAAGTTTTCATCTGTTGAATTTTCCCCCCCTGTCTTCAAGGTGGTAATGAAACACAATGCTGTGATAGAGCACTTAAAACAGAAAAAGACATTAACTCCTGCTGAACGTGAAGAGAATCAACGGTAAGGCAAATTGTAATTAACCAGGTATTAACTGTATAGGTCTTCCAGTGTTTCCTACTGCACTGCAATATCTGATAGTGCAACACCAATTATAATAACTCCCACAATAAGTGGAATCCTGAGTTCTCATACACTAAATGGAAATGGAAGGGGCTCTTCTGATCCAGCAGAAACATTTCCTAAAAGAAGAACAATGTGGTTATTATTTGCATTTATTTTTTCCTCCAGCTCTGTATGACTGAAGGACTGACTCTCTCTCACTCACTAACCTTCATATTGCAGATACTCCTCCCTATTATTTGGAGACCTTTTTAGAGTGCAAGCTACTGCCATAGGGAATAGTAATATTTCCTTCTCATCCTTTTCCATTAAATGTGTCGTCATATGGTTTCAGAGATCTAAGCCTATATTTTTAAGAGATAAATGAAAAGGAGAAATGTTTTTCTGTGTCTCCCAATGTCAGAATTCTATTCCATAAAGCAGATGTGTTACCCAAAATTAAGCAATACAAGTTCTACTTATTACCTGTCATGACTCCCAACCAGCCACATGATTGTGAGATTGCTAACATAAGAATGCACAGATATAGATGCACGTAAGATGTAAAAAGTGGCACAGGAGATACCACATTTGGACTATCTGGATAGGTGTGCAGAGTCATCACTGAGACCCAGCTTGGCAGCTCTGTAAATGAACTAAGTCATATCTAAGGCTTCTTCCTATCAAAGGCTCTTGGGCACCAAGGCTTATGGGACAGGCTAAGAACTGACAGCTGCTTATGTGTTCTGACCTAGGCTTCCCAAGAGCATGAAGCAGACTCCTGTCTTGACAAAAAACCCTTTTTATTAAGTTACTGTGAATTCCTCTCATTCACATCCAGCAAAGTCTTCCAAGGGAGAATTTACAGTCATAGACCTTATCTGGCTTGGAGAGCTGCCAGGCCAATATCTTCAAAACTTGGCAAGAAGTCTCTGAGAGTCACAAACCAATTAAGCGAACTAATTGTCTCCTGCAAACTCCACTCCCCTTTTGCTCCTCTTTATTCCCTATGGGAAGGGTCATTCACCATCCACCTGTGGCTTTACTCCTGAGTCGGCCCTTGTTCCTTAGCTGTTCCCTTCTGGCAGCTGTGCATGCGCACACTGGGAACAGGCTCCAGCTGTTCTTCTGCCCCACTGATGTCCAACTCCGAAGGCAGCTGACAACTGTCAGATGGCCCTGGCCTCATCTCTGCCTCCGACACAGAGCACTCATCAGAGCCTTCCCCAGACTGGCCCATGTTCCTCCCCAATCTCCTCACTGTCTGAGTCTGCCACCAGCTCCCCTGGCTGCTGACAGGCCACAACACTATGCTACTTAAGCATTGTTCTTGTGGTGGACCTGCCTACAGCAACTTTCTGTATTCTCACCTGGGATGAGGCAATCTTGTCTATTTGCAAATTTCCATGATCCATCCCTATGATGGGCAGAGGCTGTGTAACTGCTGCTTCTTGAAAAATAACTAGGTCTTCTGGAATGATATCAATAGAAAGATTGAAGACCATATCCCAAGGAAGAAGCTTGTCCTTTCCAATTCCAGCCTTTGAACTACATTTCCCAGAATGCCAGATGAGGTTATTACAAAATGGATGCTCGTTGCAATAGTTAAATCTCATTTGCGTGTTTGGTGCAGGCTTGAATATTAGGCTTATTTTGTTCCAATCCATGGCTCCTTTGTGTTACATCAGGTGTGTCAAACTGGATTTCTTCAAGGATCAGATCAGCATTGTAGTCCTCTGTGGGCCGGCAGAGGGGGGCGCGGGGAGCGGGGGGGGCGGAGACGGGACAGACATCTCCTGCAGCACCTTGCCCGGCAGAGGGGGGCGCGGTGTGGGGAAGCCATGCATTTTTGCCCTCAATGGCCTCCAGCAGCATTCTGCTGGCCAAAAACAGGCGGCATGGAGGCCTCCCAAGGCTCCCACGCGACCCATTTTCGGCCTCCCTGGCCTCCAGCAACACTTGTGGGGCCTGCATGCAGCCCGTTTTTGCCCGCCAGAGTGCTGCTGGAGGCCAAAAACAGGCTGCAGAGGTGCTACACGCAGCCCATTTTGGCCAGCAGAGGCACCGCAGGCCGGTCCTTTGATATTTCCAGGCAGGCCCTGCGGGCCGAATTTAAGCACCCCACAGGCCAGATCCAGCCCGTGGGCCTTGAGTTTGACACCCCTGTGTTACATGGTGGAGTAATAACTGTGAATTGAATTGCAATTAAATTGCTATTTGCTGAAGTAGGAGGAGCAGGAGCAGCAAAGTCAGCAACTATACAATATGAAAATATAAAACTCAGAAAGGGAGAATGAGCAGTTATCTAAACCGGTAAGGCAACCACTGATAAATCAGGAATAGTACATATGTCTGATGTATCCTTTCCCCATTCTCTGCTTCTCCAAACAAAATGTAATTGGTTTACAAGAACTAGATCAAACTTGCTAGTTGATGCTTCTGACTTGGTCATCCACAGAGTCCGTAATAAAATCTGTGTTATTAGGTGCAATGGACCTAACCATTGACTTGATCCAGCAATAAAAATATTTCTTTTTTTTATTATTAACAAGTTTTATAAGAAATACAAACATTTTATCCCCCCCACCCTTCCCTCCTCCCCTC
>JANHZT010001820.1:47938-60003 GCA_032468215.1 Stegonotus admiraltiensis | reverse complement strand
AGCTGTTTTTCGGCTGTTCTGGGGCTTTTACGGTGCCGGGGAACGGGCGCCCATAAAAGAGCGTCTGCGAGGCTTGCGGAGCCAACCGGAAGTCAATAAAAATATTTCTTTACCGCCTTAATATTGTAGGATGTACAGATTGGCATGTAATGATGTACTGTGGGCAAGCTCAGAAGCACTACCTTTTAGTAAAAAAAACTATTATTCCCAGTTGAGAATTACTCAGTTTGGGGTATAATTATTATGGTGCATAACATTTAGTTGACAGTTTTTCCCCCCCACCCCATATTATTACTATTTAATTCTTTGTATTTCTCCACTAGAATGATCGTGTGCAACCAAGTCATGAAATATATTCTGGATAAAATAGATAAAGAAGAAAAGCAGGCAGCTAAGAAACGAAAACGGGAAGAGAGTGTGGAACAAAAGCGCAGTAAACAGAATGCTTCAAAACTCTCTGCTCTACTCTTCAAACATAAGGAACAGCTGAAAGCTGAAATACTGAAGAAAAGAGCACTTTTGGACAAAGATCTGCAAATTGAAGTTCAGGTAAAATCGTCATTCTTAATCGTGCTCAGAGACGTGACACAATATTTTGATTTAATGTTTTGTGTCCACAGGCAAAAAGTAGAGTTAGCCCTTTTCAGCTACGTCCATTTCCACAAAACAGCATATTTAGGCCCTCCCCTCCCCATCCCATATGCCTAAGTGTGTAGTTTACTATATTTTCCTGGGCTTCAATTTGAACGTGACTGGCGAGACAGATGGTTCACCTGATTCTGATGGTTATTGGTCATCTTTGAAGTTATTTTTATTCTAGGTTGCTAATAGGTTGTTAATATTAAACTGCAGTGTTTTGGATTCAAAGGGGAGGGGTGGGCTTCAGAATGCCTAGGTTTCATAGAATTGTGGGAGGGGCCACGATGCTCTGCACGAACAGTTATGTGTGCCAAGTTGCCAGCAGCCCAAAGAGCAAGAGTCAGGCAAGCATTGTGTGCATGCCTGCATTTGGACTTATCAGCATGGACAGAAAACAGGAGATGAAGGATATGGTTTGTCTGTTTGTGTTACCAGCACAGAGTGGGAGGTGAGATACAGCTGTCAGGCAGCCCAGTGTTGGGCAAGAGGGAACCACTATTTGTGTGTGCAAATCTTTCTTTCAAAGGCAAGGGTGGAACATGGAGTGCAAGAAGCAGTATTCTTTCTAACACTATTAGAACCAAAATTGTCATTAATTATGTGCTAGCCCATGTTGTAAAATAATACAGTATTAAAATCCCATCAAAACAGTTGTGAGAAGCAATAGAGACAGCAAGTGTGTCCATTTAATGTAGATATTGATAAATGTGGTATAACCCATACAAACAATCTTTTTGATTGTTCTCTATAATTTTTAAAAAGTGGAAAGGGGTCCTGAGAGAGAGAAAAAGTTTAAGAAATGCTTGGTAGCCCAGGGTAGAAATCAGATGTTGTTGCTTCCAGCAACTGGGGAATTAATGTATTAGCAACAGTGCTGATATCCTATGATGTTATTTTCTTCCTTTTTACTAGTTACTGAATGGCAGTGGGACAAATGCTCGGATTTGGGATAATGTCTTTTCAAAGCCTTCCTTTGTCTTGTAGTTAAAACCTTTTGTAATTATTGTTCCTTTAAGGTACAGAAACAAAAGCTGGATTCATACAAAATTGTCTACTTGAATTTGGCATGCAGTATTAATAAATTTGCCTCCAATATTTTTTTGAACGGCATAAGTATTTATTGTGCACACAATTAAGCCAGAATCAGTTTATTGCTAATGATGTAGATGTTTTTGATAGCTTGTTCTCCTGTAATGAGCTCAGTGCCAAAGTCTTCTTGGGTGGAAGAAATCTGAGAAGCTCACAGCAAGAAAGCTTATGTGTTTTGCAGAAATGACTAGTTGCTAACCCTACACAAATACTTGCTTTTCTGTAGAACTTTATCAAACATTTTTAATTAAGTTATGAAGTATTATAAAATGCAAAATACAAAAGTAAATAAAAGAGCAGTGAGAGGGGAAGGGAAAGGGGGAAGAGAAGTGAGGAAAGGTAGGGAAAAGAAAAAGAATTGACTTCCAACTCTCTCTATTGCAGTAGAATAGGGCATTAACATCAAATCACAGCTTTTTGTTTTTCCATAATAATATGAACAAGTCATTTCTATAAAGATCTATCAATCTAATGTATTAAAACCCAAAGTTAAAGTTACATTCTTTTCCACATCAAGCACAAAATTCAGAAGCGGTTTCCATGTGGAAACAAAGGTACTTAATGTTCTTTTCTTTAATCAGAGTAGTCAGTTTTGCCATTTCAGCCAACTCCATCAACTTCTGCATCCATTCTTCCAAGCGGCTTTCCATTTTTGCACATACAATAGTCTTGCTGCTGTCAACATATATAGTAACAAAATTCCATTTTTTTTTCTCCAGTTCTTTTTCCATTAGTCCCAAAAGGAAAAGTTCTGGTTTTATTTCTATCTCCATTTTCAGGATTTTCTGTATTAGTGCGTGAATCATACTCCAAAATGTTTTTGCTTTATCACATGTCCACCATAGATGGTAAAAAGTTCCTTCTTTATTTTTACACTTCCAACATTAATTTGACATACCTTTATACTTCTTAGATAGCTTATCTGGTGTTAAATACCAACAATACATCATCTTATAAAAATTCTCTTTTAAATTATAATTTCATGTAAATTTTAAACCCTTTGTCCACATATTTTCCCATTGTTCAAGCATCACATTATATCCAAAATTCCTTGCCCACTGGATCATATAATGTTTTACATGTTCGTTTTCTAAGTTCAGTTTCAATTACATTTTATAAATCTTAGCAATAATATGGTCATCATTGCCACATATAGAAAGTTCCAATTCATTTTTAACAAAATCAGATCCATAGCACTTTTTATCCAATTTAAACCTTTTCAATGCCAACTTTAGGATCTTACACAACCACTTGTTTTTGATCTTGGTCAGTCACTAACTTCTTTTCTATACCTGTTTTTCCACATGTCAGGGATTAGTTTATATCTGATTAAAAAGTCCTTAGCTTTCCCTATGGAATTCATCCTAAATCTTTGCTCATGGTAGGTAAGTATCACCCCTTCTGGGCTATCCCAGTGAAATAAGATTTTTCTCTGCTTCAGGATATCAGTAAGAAAAGCATAAGCTTTCCGTTTTCTCAAAATTCTAACAGGAATTTCCTTCAAAACAATAATATCTGTATTATCTATTTTCAACCTTTACTTAAAATGGCAATCCAGAACCTGATCCCTTGTTATTTTTCTTGTGAAGTGAACAAGAACATCCTTTGGTAGCTTTCTCATGGTAGCAAATCTGGAGTTTATTCTATATTTCTTATCCATATCCGAATGTAACTCTCCTTCCCCTTTATTAGTTTAAGTGAGCCAAGGCCTTTACATCTTTGATCTGATATCTTCTCCTGGTTGTTCAGGTATTCCATGAAATCTTAATTGAAATTCTTTAATCTGAGCTTCCAAATCCGTGATCTCCACTAGCTCCACCTCACACATAGCATTAGTCTTCTCCAGCCCATGCTCCATAGTATCTACTCTGGCTTTTACCTGTTTCATATCTCCTTTCATATCTTCCATTTCTTTCCGGAGCTCCCTTACAAGCTCATCCATTTTGTTTTCCAGCTTTGACCCGACATTTTGAATCTGTTCTTGCAATTTTAATAAATACTCCTGAGAGTGTCCTGAGTCTTCTTTCTTGTCGACATATTTCACTGAGTTTAATAGAACGAAAAGTATTCTTAAGCAGAGTCAGCAATATCACAGACGTATGGCTCCCTCTTGTGGCTTTTCTGTAAATGTTTGATAGCCCTTGACATTGTAAGATAAATGTTCATGTGGGTTACTTTTGTGCTTCTGTTTTTCTTTAGGAAGAACTAAAGAAGGATCTAAGTAAAATTAAGAGAGAAAAAGAAAAGGCCCAGGCTGCTGCAGCGGCTGCAGCAGCGGCTGCAGCACTGTCTCCCCCACCACCTCCACCGCCGCCTCCACCCCCGCCGCCTCCACCACCTCTACCACCTCCCAGTTCCAGTGTTCCCTCCACTGCTTCAGGAACATCCTATATTTCATCCCACAAAAGAAAGCGAGAGGAAGAGAAGGAGTCTGCCTCTTCAAAATCCAAGAAAAAGAAAATGATTTCTACTACCTCAAAGGAAACCAAGAAGGATACGAAGCTTTACTGCATCTGCAAGACGCCTTACGACGAGTCCAAGTGAGTAAGGAATCTTAAGCACTTGAAGGGTTTTTAGTTTAGCTTTAGCCTTTAGTTGTTAGTAGCTGGGCTGGAGGGATGGAAATGGAGCGAAACGTTAGATACCGTTTTGTTGGGTAATTCGCTGAGAAAGGATTAAAAATATTAGCTCTTGATTGTATTTTTTTTTTCAAAGCAGGCTTTTGTGATTCATACCTTACTTGCATGTTTCCATTGTATGATCTTGTCTCACATTGCACATTCTTTACTTTGTCTCAACCCCCTTCTCGTTCAGAAGCCATGGATTATAGATTAGTTTTCTTAGGCAGACTCCAGAACATTTCTAAATATATTTATGGGGTATATATGTACTGTCTGGTGGGGAGGGGACTTTTTAAATGCCAGGATACATATTTTAAATTCTGAATTTGCCAGATAGGTAGATAATAGAGTAACTGAAGGATGAATGTGTTACAGTACAGTTTCTGTAGAGCTCCCAAGTACTGACATCCTAGATGAATTTTTTTATTATTATTTTATTTTATTTTATTTTATTTATTTTATTTTATTTTATGGGAAATGGAAAGGTCAGGTCTTTAAAATATTTAGTAATAAAAATGAACATTTATGTACCGTATTTTTCGGTGTCTAAGATGCACTTCTCCCCCGCCCCCCAAAAAAGTGGGTGGGGGCTGGCGGAAGCCCCATCCATCCTCCAGCCCCTACCCTTGGGCCTCTGCCTCCCAGCAATTTGCCACCTTGCAGCAAACAGCCTGGTCAGCTTCAGCACAGCCTGATTTAGCACGAGCAGCTGATTGGCGGTTGGATCTGCTTCCCGGAATACCACCTATCAGCTGTTCCAGCCCATTGCCGCTACCACCTATCGCCCCTTTAAAAAGGGCAAGTAATATTTGAGAAATTCAGCAAGAGACCTAACTGTTCCACTCACAGAATTGATTTGACTAAAAAGTTGGCGTCTGAACCATAATGGTATTCCAGAAGTTTTTATAAACATGTCCTGGATTTCTTGTTGCTTATCTAGAGTTCTTTGTCAAATCAATACTAGAACTTTAAATTTTTAAACTAATATGGTTAAGTGCAATATTAATAGGAGGCCTGAGCAGTGGTGAGTTGCTACCAGTTTGCCCCAAATCGGTGTACCAGTAGCGGTAGCGGCGGGAGGCTCCGCCCACCCACCCGGACATCTCTGCTCATGCACAGAAGCGTCGCAAGCGCGCGCGCACCCACGAGCAAACCGGTAGTGGCCAAAATTGAAACCCACTACTGGGCCTGAGTCTCAAGTCTGTCTATGGTATAAAAGTAACATTTTCTGAGAGAATGTGAATAAACATAAAAACACCTCTTTCAAAATGTCTGTGTTTACTACAGTCATTTCTTGAACTCTATACTGTAGTATCTAACGGAAACAAATTATCTAAGTGCATTGAGCAGAATGAATGAGTGAGTCAGTTACTTTTTTCCTAGAAGTTAAGCCCTAATAGTATTAGTGTGTGTGAATGTGTGCGTGCGCACATGTATGTTGATTACAGTAATTTTTAAATAAAATACATATATAAAAATTATTGTAATCAATAATAGTTGCTTTTCAATTCAGAAAGATTTTTTTTTCCATGCTGAATCTATTGTGAGAGTTCATTGGAAGATCAGATAATTCATAGATTAAAAATAGTTAAGATTCAATAAGGCCATTGCTTTCCTTCTGTTGAACTATGCTCATCATTGATGAAAGCAGATCATTCAGACTGCCTTCTGTACATATTTTTATGCTGCATTGTCTCTACCCTTAAAATCCGGGGTAAAGATAACATCTAAGAGTGAATCTCATTGACTTTTAAGCCTAGGAGAAGGGTCTTGATTATGGAGCACCCAGGTATTAATAGAAATAAAGTAGGCAGTTTAAGCAGAACTGCACTCCCCACAGTGTGACTTTCCCACACAGTGGTCCTGAGAAGGGGGGGATCCTGCAGAAAGACAGGAAGGAGTTTAGGGGGACAGTGCTATCAACTGGGTTTACTCATGGTAGTTTAGGTCCCAGCCATAATATGCTATATGTTTCTTTGGCATACTTATATCAAAGCTGTTTGCTTAGATTTAGTAAACAATCATTAGGACTGCAGTGGAAGATAGGCAGAAGAAAAGGGATGGTTGGGGTAATTTTTGGAGCGGTTTCTAAGAAAAAGTTATTTCATTCTTAATTTAGAGCAGAAGCCATCACAAATACGTTTTCTGGCATATTGCAGGAAGGTTTTCTGTTTTCTCAGGGGTGGAGATCAGGGTGGTAGGCCCACAGAGTACTGTGTAGCAGCCTGATGCTTAAATAGCTGGATAACATAATGTAGTATGCAAAGGGAGATTATGCAGTAGGGGTGGTGTTAAGGATATTCCAACTGAACTTACAAGTGAACACTTAGCGACCAAAGTTATGACAAACAAAAATAAGATACTTATGACCCGAGTTCAAAGTTATGATGGTGAGGGAGTGGGGGCTGTCCCACAGTCATGTCACATTTTGGGCACTTAACAATGGGTCTGCAATTACGGCCATTTCAGCTTCCTGTGGTCCTGTGATCACAACTTATAAAGCTTTTTTTGCTGGAATTTACTTCGGATTTCTGACAAAAAAACACCCATCACTTTATGACTGTAGTGTTTGTTTTATGACTGCCGCCAAAAAATGAATAAATGTAAAATCGGACTCAATTACATCTGTAAGTTGAGGACTGCCTGCATAGAGGTACACAAATGAAACTGGTATGACGGAAGTTGTGTTCCTTTCTTCCATACCGTTCCCTCCCTCAGAAGTTTGAGGCAAACAATATACCTGAGTCAGCAAATATGGTAGGCAGCATCACTAGCATCACACTTGAATCACTGAAAGAAGAAAAGAAGGGAGTGAGGAAGGGGCAGTAAACAAAGGGAAGGATCCTAGAGTTAGAGCTCATTTGCATGACATAAAACCATTTCCCCTCTGTTCCAAGCCAGAGGTTCTTATAAACAATGGCCTTTTCCCTTATTCTGGTATAATATTTTGAACGTGAAGACTGTCAAGTGGAGGTTTGTAAGTACATAAGGATGAGGTTGCCTACGTGTATGTTTTTTTTACCTGACACAGTTTTCTAAAAATAGGTATTTTTGAATAAATGGCCTGCCCTAATTTTCTTCTTTAATCTGAGAGAAATTTCAGGTAGTTTTGAATAAAACATACATTTACATGTCCCATTTTCCTTCATGTCATGTTATACCAATATGTGTTTTACATATGGCTGGTATGCATGCTGCTTTTTTTAAAGTGTATCTGTAACTTCTGGTTGTATCTGTACTTTGCTTATTATTATTTTTTATATTGAGATCTATGTTTTCAAAAATTTTAGAATGACCAATGTGCTTCATGTTTTTTTAGCAAGAGTTTTGAAAATATAGATCTTTTTCTTTGGCCGCGTCGTTCTGCATTTCATAGTTGAGACATTCACATTTTTCAGATTTCAGTACTTTTTGTTGTTGTTGTTGTTGTTGTTGTTGTTTTGCAAAAATATAAAGAACTGTATTAAAGTAGGGCCCGGCAAGTTTTCATTCTATGTTAGGTTGGGAAGAGTAGATTAATGTGGTTAGGGAAATTTAATTCAGAAAAAAAGAGTCAGGTTAGCAAGTGCCTTGCCATTTGAAATGACAATTACATTGTCATTTTCATTGTAAATACTTTTAGGTTCTATATTGGCTGTGATCTTTGTACTAACTGGTATCATGGAGAATGTGTTGGCATCACAGAAAAGGAGGCTAAGAAAATGGATGTGTACATCTGTAATGAGTGTAAACGGGCACAAGAGGGCAGCAGTGAGGAATTGTACTGTATCTGCAGAACACCTTATGATGAGTCACAGTGAGTTCTGACAAGAACCTCTTATTTAATATTTAGGTAGCAAACTGCTCTGAGTTTGGTAATATGTTTCTTGAACAAAAAAGATATATTGTTCAACATCTGTTGTATCTAGTGACATGATTTTAAACATCTCTAAAATGACAGTAAATTGTAATATGTGACACTCAGGGGAAAGGGAGGTTTCTAGTATTGTCAGTAATACTTGTATTCTTCAAAGCAGACTATTTTTTATTGATTTGTTGAGCAAGTTTCCATAAAATGCCTTCCTTACCTGCTAGGAATTTGTAATTTATTTAAATTCATATTAATTTTAGTTTAGGCTGAAGTTACAATTATAATTTCAAAATCGGTATATAAGTGCTATTAGTGCCCCAGTCATATTATGCTGCAGGACTCTGAATGTCAATTTTCTACAAATAGTCTACCAATGTATTAATGGTACCTTTTTACAAAACGTTGATCCAAAAGAAATGAGAATATCTCATAATCTTGTTTGTAAATCAGAGTTTATGACCTTTGTTCCTTCCAGCGCTAAGAAGTTTCAGTTGTTTGAGATACTAAGCATAGTTGATAAAGCTGTGCTTCCAATTGAGTTTCAAAAATTTAAGTGTGAACGTGAGGCAAGAATCCTCATCTTTTTAGAGTTGTTAACCAAGGAAAAGTTATCATGTGGAATTAAAGGTGTTAACCATTTTCTTTGGGATCTTGCAGATTTTACATTGGCTGTGACCGATGTCAGAATTGGTATCATGGGCGCTGCGTTGGTATTTTACAAAGTGAGGCAGATCTCATTGATGAGTATGTCTGTCCACAGTGTCAGTCAACTGAAGATGCCATGACAGTTCTTAGTACTTTGACTGACAAAGATTATGAAGGGCTAAGGAGAGTGCTACGTTCATTACAGGTAAGGCTGAAACTTACTTTACAGAATATTATTTAATTAATGCACCAATAGACTCTAAGCCAGGGACGGGCAATTATGGTCCCTTTATGATCTATGGATTTCAATTCCCAGAATTCCTGAGCCAGCCATGCGAGCTCAGGAATTCTGGGAGTTGAAGTCCACAGGTCATAAAGGGGCCATAGTTGCCCACCCCTGCTCTAAGCCCTCAGTTTCACAGGAATATGTGTCTATTAGATTTAAAGTCCATTAAATGCAAATGGAATTTTGTCCATTGCATCTGAGGTCTGTTGAATTGCGGTCTAGTAAATCAAGGGGATTTACTGCATTACAAAAAGCATTACGATACATCTTTGGGAAGGTGGAGTGCCTGCTTTCACATCAACTCTATTGCTGCAATACACTGGGAAAAGCGGGGCAGGAATCACTTGTAGAAATCTGTCCTACTGTTCCATGCAAACTGAACAGGCAGAGCTGTTGATTTCAATTGAGGTTCAATTCACAAAGGTCTTGCTCAGCAGTTTTCATTTCACTGGCTGAACTAAGTCATTCTCATATTAACGGATGATGTCTCTTTTTCCTAACAGGCTCACAAGATGGCTTGGCCATTCTTAGAACCAGTAGATCCTAATGATGCTCCAGATTATTATGGTGTTATCAAAGAACCTATGGGTGAGTGAATTCCAGGGCATCCTGTATGTATGTGATTTTCATAGGCTTTATTTCTTCCATAAGTTAGTTGGCCACGGTATGTTTAACCTACGCTGGATTAAATCTAAAACAAGATTCAGCTGAATACTTAGAAGTTCACTAGAATTTAGAAATAAACATGCATTGGATTGAAGCTATAATAATTTCCTTCTGATTAGGGCAGGATATTATTTGCACGTTTTTTAATTCCTGTGGTCCTTCCTGGTTACAAGCTGCCACATCACATTATAATATACATAAAAACAAATAAAATTGTGCGTGATATATGCAATTATGATACTTATAAAATAAGCACAAAAGAATCAGAAAATGTAGTAAAAGAAGCCTGCAAAAATATCCTTTGATTTTTGAGTGACACGCAAGACTGAAACATTTGATAACTGTTCTCCATAAGTAACTGATTCCTGTGATGTTGATGAATGAGAATGCCCAGAAAATGTTCACAGGGGTAAGGACCTTGCAGTAGAAAGTGCATTCAGTTTTGTTGCTATTTAAGAGACGCTTTTTCACCTAAACTTGGGTTTTCTGAATAAATTTGCTGTTGGTTAATTTCAGTGAGATTCATTTAACAGTACACTGTGTGGCTTTTATATAGTGTGGCTATATTCTGCTGTCCTGCTTGTTCTGCTGTTCACTGTAACCCCATTGCTTATCTTTTTCTTTAAAATTCTTTTTTTTTTGTTCCTATTACTCTAATCTATTTCCTCTTCTTTTCTCTCTCAGTTTTTCTTTTCCTTCTTCCTGACTTAAAGGCTTTAAGCCTTGTATTTAGCTTGTTCTCAGCCCTCCCACTTTTGCCTATCTTACCATTGGATTTTGAATCTGTTTTCAGAACTGACAATAATACTCCTTTTTTGAAGTTGTAGACACAAGTTGAAATTATATATCATAAGATGTTCTTTTAATAAGGTCGTTCATAGTTCTTCACTGATAGAAAGTACTAGAAGCAATTCTCTCATTCAGTGGAATAGGATACTCCTTTTAGGATGGGTGAGGGCTAAATGAACAATAAAGCAATAAGTTTGTAAATTGAAGTCTTGACAGTTTCTGGGAATCGAGATTGCTGTTGAAGATCTAGAATTCTTGCTTCCACTGTCTAGAAATGCATCTTCCAGATTCTCAGTTAAGCCAAAGATGAGAATTCCTGTTTTTGCCTCTATTTTAAGTTGTGATGAGAAGAGTATTGCTCCCCAGCTGCAGCCAAAATAAATTTTTGTATTTCTCCATTATTTCCCATAAACAGCTTCAATTCTGGGTATCAACAGTCTAAAAACAATAGAATTTAGCAAACTAAGTTATTTAGTTATATCCAGAGCAAAAGCTGAAACAATTAAACGTCAATCGGGGACAGTCAGCAATAAAGATGTGGTGCATAAAGACAGAATTTAAAGGCTCAAGTGCACAATAAATCTTTGCAATGAGGGAATCTCATTGTGATAATCCAGGAATATTTTTTTATTGTCCATTTCCCCTTCTCCTACAGATAAAGTAAATGTAAACAAAATGTGTGGCCTACTTCCAGCCTTTTCTTTCTTGGGTTGCAGTATTTTAATCTGTGCCCTGTATTCCTATGTAAACATTATGAGGGCTTTCTAACTAGATTATCGAGTCTGCTTGTCCTTATTTTTAGCAGTGCTATAACATCTGGAGTTTAAATACATTTGTGAGTGTAAAGGGTGTGTTAATGCTACTGACGCCTTACATTTTTAGTTACTGTTCTATTTTCCCACTCTTTAATGAGAAGTGCACAAAATGTTTCAGAGTCAAGGAACAGTAACTCAGACACTTCCTGTACAAGCCCACCTATTACTATGACTGGTAGTTACCAACTGGGGTCCTTGATCACACTGCGTTCTTTGTGCTGCAACTAATTGAAAGGTTCAGACAAGGTTCTGAATTGAAATAATGAGTGCTCAAGAGAAATTAAGCATGTTTATATGCACTAATTACTCGGGGTAATTAAACAACAAGGAAACCCTGAACCAGAGAGTTCAGAGTATAAAAGCCAACTGGTCTCCAGTGGAGATGCACCTGTATAAGTTTCAAGAGTGCCCTCTTCAAACAGCATTTTCAAAAGTGCATCTTTGTAACTAGGGATTAATGCCCAGTAACCTGTCTTGCCTTTGATCTTGCCTAATCTTTCTTTTTTTTTGAGGAAAACATGTTTTATTTTCAAACAAAAAACAAAACATAAAAACATTATCATTCCTAATCATTACAATGTATAGAACGGTTTTCATCCTTTTGTGCTCCTGCAATCTTCATAATATCAATATACAAGCTTATTTTCCTAAAAGAAGAGTTTAAA
>JANHZT010001820.1:14125-25233 GCA_032468215.1 Stegonotus admiraltiensis | reverse complement strand
GGAAAATGAGGGAAACAGAATGAGTTCTAACTAAATAAAAATCACAACGAAAAGAAAAAAAAGCATCAGGAAGTAAATTTAAATCAATATAGTAACAGAAACATAGGAGCAATTAGAAAGGCTGTTAAACAACTATAAAATGGATCAAATTAAAATGAATATTTAAACAAAACTTACAGTATTAAATGCCAGTAATAATAAAAGAAAATTAGAGCCAAGATTTGGGGGGGGGGGGGAATTAAAAAACACCAGCTAAGAATGAAAAATGATAGGAGATAAAAAATATTTGAAAAGAGGTGGGGGGAGGGGAAATAAAGCCAAAAAAAGAAAATAATGCAAGAATAAAAGTCACTCTCACTTCATAGAATTATGGGAAGCATATGAAAAAGAGCGGTGTCATAGGAATAGATTGTGTTAGTTTGGGGGGAACCTTGGTAAGAGTTGAAGTCCATAGGTTGTAAAGCGGCCATAATTGCCCACCCCTGAAATAAAAGCCAATCGTAATGGTTTAATGTAGACTCTTGCAGAAAATATAGGGTGGTGGATTTAATGTCCTAAATTGCACCTCTCAATTTTATAATACTAGTAGACAACCTGTGACACCTTTGATTATCTTTTCAGAGATATCTCCTACATGATTCTTCAATGCCTTCAACAATGACAGGGCTTTTAATGTACTGCCTTCACTGGAAACATTGGAATACATTCTGAGATGTATTTTCCTTGAAAATAGCATGTGTTGAACTGTATACAGGAAGTCCTTGACTTACAGCCATCTGCAACTTCTAAGTTATAACTGCACTGAAAAAAGTGACTTACACAAGTTCTCCCACTTATGACCATTGCAGCATACCCATAGTTATGTTATCAAAATCTGGATGGTTGATTATCAGCATGTATTTACAATAATTAGGACAATTCTTATGAAAGTAAATAGTTCTTTGCCACATTTAAGGCAAGGATAAATTATACACAACTTCAATATACCTTTTGACTCTGACTTCAGTCAAACATCACTATTGGTCCTGTTTATTAAAATTGGCAAGAGTAGGTGTCCAAAGTCATTTGGAAGATCTCAGATAAAGTCAACTTCTAGTATAGTTACATATCTCCCTCAACACCAATTATTAACTGTGAATGGGAAGATGGAATCTTTAAACATGCCTAAGAATGAAGAGGTTGTCTTAATGCAATTGCCTGTGTATTTTATTCCTGGCTCAGAAATATCTTGGTAACACTTCTTTCAATCACCTTTATAAGTAAAGGGGAATTTATTTATTGGTTTTGTATCTTTTTACCAATCAGTGATTCTCAAGACACAAGTATAAGCACAGTATGAACCAAAAGCACCTTTTAAACAATTATGAATGAAATAAGGAGCATTGGCAGGAGAAAAGAGTTGTGCTTTGATACATATTTTCCAAAGCACCAAAAGGCAAGACAAGAAACAATGGATGGAAACTAACCAAGGAGAGAAGCAACCTAGAACTAAGGAGAAAGAGAGCAATCAACCAATGGAATAACTTGCCTTCAGAAGTTGTGGGTGCTCCATCACCGGACAAGCTTTTGTCTGAAATGGTATAGGGCCCTGATGGCGAACCTATGGCACACGTGCCACAGGTGGCACACGGAGCCATATCGGTGGGCATGCAAGCGTTGCCCTAACTCAGCTCCAGCGCACACAGCTGATTTTCGGGCCTTCCTGTCCCATCAGAAGTCAGCAAACAGGTCATTTCCAGCCTCTGGATGGCCTGTTGGTGGGGAAGCTGTTTTCGCCCTCCCCAGGCTCCAAGAAAGCCTCTGGAGCCTGGGGAGGGTGAAAAACGGGCCTACCGGGCCCACTGTGCCATCAGGTGCCAAAACTGGGGGGAGTGGTGGTGTGTGTGTCATGCACACATGCTTGGGAGGGGGCAGGGCAGATTGGATTATGGGTGTGGGCACGCATGTGCGTGACCCCCTGCACACACACACCCCGCTTTTGGCATGTGACAGCAAAAAGGTTAGTCATCACTGGTATAGGGTCTACTGTTCAAGCAGGGGATTGGATTAAAAGACCTCTAAACTCCTTCTCAACTCTTATTATTTTATGTTCTGTTGTAAATTGAGAAAATTGCAGATTTACAGATCAAAACTGTTAAGATTCTAGTCTGCCAGCATGTTGCCTCTCTGGAGAACATATCCAGTTCTACATACACACTTAAAAAAATAACCCACCCCCGAATGGCTAAAATGTGACTCTCTTAACTTCTAATGATTGGTATTTTTGAAGCAATTTCTGTGCTGTCAGTTGTTTTACAATCAAATCCTACAGGGTTTACAAAAAGCTGGCAAAATTTTTCCCCCTTTACTTTGTGTTATCCGCATATACCAAACAAAAAAACGTTTTCAAGGGAGCCCAAGATTACTTCCAGCTACCCAAGCACAGCTTGGAAAAGATCCCCGGGGTGCATCTGGCGCGTAACAACCGTTTTGAAGCAGAGGAAACCCACAGAGTTTCCTGAGGTAGTTTGAATGCTTCACTAGCCTTGCTCGCGCCCTATCTCCCGTCCGTCGTGTCAAGTGATGCACGGCCAGGGTTTGTTTTATTCCGTTCCAGACCGATGGTGAGAATGAAGGACCAAAGCGACTAACAAAGCCTAAGAAACACCCATCATCAAGGAAACGTCTTCATAAATTTTAATCACGCTGCAAAACAAGAGCTACGAACGACCCAGATGGGACTCGAACCCACAATCCCCAGCTCCGGAGGCTGATGCCTTATCCATTAGGCCACTGGGTCACTCGGCAAAGAACTGTGAGAGCCGCGTTCTAAGGGCCCCTCCCGACCACGCATGACTCCGCCCACCCACGTCCGTCCTTTCCTTCGTTTTCGTTTCCCGTCACTAAGAAATTGGCCACGCCCCCTCCCGCCTCGGTTAGCCTCGTGTTCTACCAGCTCACGCCCCCTCATTTCGCTACCCTTTCAGCGGATTCGAAGGCTGGCCGCGTTCTAACTCCTTCTCAAAAGGTTTGCCGGCCTGAAACTGATTTACTGGCCGTCTGGAAAGCGTTTACCGCTAACCGGCTATCCATAGTGTCACCACTTGAAAAAAATGCTGTATGTGACCATATAAACAATTAAGAATCCCGGGTAACCAAGCTGACGACATAACGGTCAATTCTACCCCACGCGGAGTTCGTTTCGTAACGTTTGCTCCGCAAACCCCCGCCCCTTTTACGCTGGGAAATGTAGTTCCGCGGGCCTCGCGCGTGGGCGTTGCACATACCGATCGCGAGATCTCGGACTTACGAGAGCCTCCCTCTCTCTTTTTCTCAGGAACGCGAGAGCTTGAGCGTCTTATATTTTTTCAAACTGGCCAATGAGAGGTTTGCTTGGACTCGAATTCGCCAATGAGAGCGGGAGGCCGCAAGAAGTTTAAATCACACCTCGAGGAGGCGGAGGGGAGGAAACGAGAGTGGGAGCTCCGCAGCTCCAGCAGTTCGGCGGAACGTGTTGGGGCGCTGTCGGGTAAGTGGCGGAGCCGCGCCGGGGTTTCAGGAGCGAAGCGTGCGCTGAGACGTAAGACGGTGGGGGGATGAGGCAGGCTTCCCTATGAGGGTCCGAAAGCGGGGAAACGTCGGTTCAAAAGCCTGGGGAGCGGGGGGGAGGGATGTTAATGAAATAGTTTTCCAGACTGGGACGGTTCCGGTCACCTTCCTCCTCCTCTCTGCCGCCGCTCGTTCGTATTTGTAACGTTGTTTCACGAAAGCTTCATTTCCTAGCTAGGGAAACAGCCAGGGCGCTTTTTCGTTCGCCTGAGTTGGCTCATTTAGCCGAGGTTTTAACTCAGTTGGCTCACTTTTCTGGGCTCGCGCGACACGCTGGACTGTTAAATTTATGAGAACCGAGTTCGCCCAACGCGCGAAGGGTGTACAAATAAATTGCGGTGTGTGTGTGGGGGTGTCTTGTGACCACTGCCGGTGAGTGAGTTGTGTGTTTGGGGAGGGGATGTGAGGATAACAACGGCGTTGCGTGTAATGCCTAATGCCCTAAAAATTCTCTCTTCGCAATTTCAATGGACTTTCCGCAAGATTGACCGCGGGCCTAAAGTAGACGTCCAGAGTAAAAGCAGTAAATTCAGAGATTGGTTACACTCATTTCCTTCCGAAGAGAAATTAAAATGCGTAGAGAGCCCTACTGTGGACTCTAACCCCCTTAATTCAGAGGCATAAAGTTTGAAACCAAGTCAGCTGTGTATCTTAAACTTTCGCAAACTTGAAGCCCTAGGGAAAGTTTAAATTTAAATGCCATTTAAATCAATGTTTGAATAAAATCTGCTTGAAACAGAGCTGCCTCTTAAGGCTGTAAACTGCATCTTATCCGGTGTTTGCCAGCTATAGGTAATTTACAAATGGATGCCAATTACAGTTCTGCAGTCAATATCGTTAAAGGATAATATCTTAATTTTTAATTACTGGGTCTTTTTGTAGGTTTAAAGACATATCTGTATAACAGTCGCCATGTCTACCAATGAGAATGCTGGGGCAATGGCTGCCCGCCTGAACAGATTCAAGAACAAGGGCAAAGATTCCAATGTGAGTAACTGTCAACTAGGGATACAACTGCTTGTATTTTTAAAGCCGTAGCTCAGCTTTTCAATGTATGTGTTCACTAGGAAATGAGGCGACGACGGGTGGAAGTCAATGTAGAGCTGAGAAAAGCTAAAAAAGATGACCAAATGCTTAAAAGGCGAAATGTAGGCACTTTTCCAGATGATGCCACTTCACCTCTGCAAGAAAATCGGGGCAATCAGGTAAGTGCCTATTTCATAAGCCTTCTGAAGATTTTCCTTTAGTTGTCTACTTTAAGCTGTAATTCTGGTTTTGGACAGGTATTTTTCCCAGTCCAAATTAAGGGTGGGTGGGTAGAGATTCAACCACAGGCTTTCTGTTCACTATCATTGAGTTGTAGGTCTTACAAGCTACATTGTAAAATATAAGACAACACATTTTTGATCTACTTTAATTTGACTTCCGGGAACAAAATAAGTTTGAACATTGGAATGTCAAAAGGAAGTGTCTTTTGTTCTATCTTAGTAAAGAAAACTGTAAAATTAAGGTTTGTGCATGTAATGGTGTAGTGCTGGTGAAGTTATTTTCCAAGAATACTGTAATAGTTAAACTTAATGTTCTTTGAAATGTTGCTTGTAGGTTGCTGTTCACTGGTCTGTTGAAGAAATTGTTAAAGGCATTAACAATACTAATTTAGAATTCCAGCTGCAGGCTACTCAGGCTGCCAGGTAAGTGTCAATATGCATTACATTCTACATGAAACAAACTGCAGATAAGAGCTGAAAAATTGTAATCTGAGGTTTCATAGTAATACTTAGGACAAGAAACTAAGAACTTGATACAGTTTTTAGCACAGTAAGAATGCATATTTTTCTTACTTAATGGGTTAACCAAAATCTATTTTTGTTTAGTTTTGGCAATCCAGAAAATTGTGGCTTTGTGCAGGATATGAGCCCCATTGATATATGATTGTTAGATGAGGGTAATGGGGAATATCTAAAACTTTTAGGATGCAAATCAGCAACCTAATTCTCTTGGTACAAGAAGTTGGTACAAAATAAAGCATTAGTTAGGGATATGCAAGGTAAAAGTAATAGTATATTTTATTTAGTCTATTAGTAATTGCTAGAAAACTTTGGACTTGCTATATGAGTACCAAAAACTAAACCTTATCCATGTTTATTGCCACTAAACTGAGAGATTTTGCATCTTATATACAATGCTTTGCAGCAAAAGGAATATTTCATTGTTCTGTGTCTAACAAATTGTAGTGACCAACTTTCCAAAATAAAATATGACTAACAACTGTTGTCATGGAAATGTAAATTTTCTCTCTAAAATATAGATAGGAAAGCTAAATTTATTTCTCTTACACATAGGAAACTGCTATCCCGAGAAAAGCAGCCCCCTATAGACCAGATTATTAGAGCTGGCTTGATACCAAAATTTGTGTCCTTTTTGGCAAAAGCAAACTGCAGCCCTATTCAGTTTGAAGCTGCTTGGGCACTGACCAATATTGCTTCCGGCACATCAGACCAGACAAAAGCTGTCGTAGAGGGTGGAGCAATTCCTGCCTTTATATCTCTACTGGCTTCTCCTCATACTCACATTAGTGAGCAAGCTGTATGGGCTTTGGGGAATATTGCAGGTAAGTTGGTAAAGCTGATGTGTTTCATGTAAGTAACTATGCAAAAAAGCTGATGTGTTTCATTTGAAATGCAAGATTTTTTTTTCATATTTGTATAGTGCATAGGTACATATCTTTTTCCAAGTACAATCCTATGCCAGCATTTTCAACATTAAGAGATGAGTGTGCTGTATTATATGGAACTTGTAGCTATTTCAGAGCCTTTTCTAGAATTCCTAACATTAAATGTTGAGGGCTGAGGGGATATCACTTAATATATGGGAGTTTGTTAAATATGCCCTTGACCTTAAAATCTTCATTATGGTGCTTAGGTAGAAATTATGTACATTTCAATGCTATACATTTCAAGATTTTTTTTACAGCTCCGCAATGCTACTGTTGAAATCATTTCCACATGATGGTATTCAATGACTAACATCTGTGATAGCAATGTTCTTTGGCTTCTGGTCCATAGTGGCTAGTTTGCCAAGGGTTTTAATGCTGTTATCAACAGGCTTCCTTGTTTCCTCTTCTTGAATAGTTTTCTATGGCAGTTATTTTTATAATGCTTGGATTGTAATTAAGTCAGCTTATCATGGTGGTATTCCTGCCCTGAATTAGCAGTAATTCCATATGACCTCTTAGTCTTAGCCTTTGACACTCTTTATTTCTGCCTTCAGGTGATGGCTCTGCTTATAGAGACTTAGTTATTAAATATGGTGCACTCGACCCACTTTTGGCTCTGCTTGCTGTTCCTGATCTCTCTTCTATATCTGTAAGTGTGAATTCTCAGCTAAAATCATAAATGTGAAAAACAATTTCAGCACTATTTAATCATAACTATGTTTTTTTTTCCAGATTGGCTACTTGCGTAACATAACTTGGACTTTGTCAAACCTCTGCCGTAACAAGAACCCTGCACCACCCATTGAAGCTGTTGAACAGATTCTGCCCACTTTAGTTCGCCTACTGCATTACCATGACCATGAAGTTTTGGCAGACACATGCTGGGCTATTTCTTATTTGACTGATGGGTCAAATGATAGAATTGAAGTAGTGGTCAGAACTGGCCTAGTGCCACAATTGGTGAAACTGCTAGCCTGTGGAGAAGTTCCAATAATGGTAAGATAAATTAGGGAAGGTTATGAAGTACTGAAATTCTTCATATGGGAGATGCAGTTCCCAATTCAAGTGTAGTAATCTCAACTTTTTGAGAAGCATACTTTTAAAATTCTTTGGTTTAGAAATCATTTCAGTATATTCATGTAGCTTAAATTGCAAGATCTTTTGGGTGAGTGTGGTGTTATCTTGAAATGGCTATACCTCCTTCTTTGACAGAAATTATTGAAATGTCCTTTTAATTTTCTATTTGGACATACTGATTTTTCTTATTACCAAGTTCTACTCCTGCCTTAGGCACAAAGCTATCTGGCTGAATTTGGACCAGTCACTTTCTCTCAGCTTAGGAAGCAGACATTACCAAAAATAAGTAAACTCTGATACCTTGCCAAGAAAACTGCAGGGACATGTTCAGGCAGTTGTCAGGAGTCAACACTGATTTGAGTAGCCATGGAATTGAACAGATATGTGAATTCCACAAAGGTGTCCTCTACTGTATAATGATAAGATTTTTTAGCCATTTTTTTTTACATTTTTACAGTGGGTATACGATCATCCTCTAATGTTGCTGTTGCATTTTATGGTGGTGATGAAGTAAAAGATTTAGGCAGCTTTTAACAGTTGGTTAAACAGTTATAGTATATACTTAGAATAGTAGTATTGAGAATTACATGAAGAACTTTTCTGGATGGGCAGGCAAGCTTGCATGTAAATATTGAGGTATTGCTAGGTTTTCTTCCATATTCTGTAGACCAAGCATGTCCATGAGCCACATACTGTCCTGGACAGCTTGTAATGTGACCCCACAAAATCCTCAACTTTCAACATGTGATTTATACGCAGATTTATCTTATATGCAGCCCAAGGCTTCCTCTTGTTCAGTATCTTAAACCTCTTTTTCAGACTCCATCGTTAAGAGCTATAGGAAATATTGTAACGGGCACTGATGAGCAAACTCAAAGTGTAATAGATGCTGGAGCATTAGTTGTCTTCCCAAGTCTGCTTATTCACCCCAAAAACAACATCCAGAAAGAAGCTGCATGGACTATGTCTAACATAACTGCTGGCCGCCAAGATCAGATCCAGAAGGTTGTGGACCATGGGCTTGTTCCATATCTTGTTAGCATCTTAAAAAAGGTAACAATGAAAATACATTTTGATATCTCTGCCATCTTTACCTTGCAATGAACTTCGGCTTTAAAAACATTATTTGCCTCTGGGTAGAAATTATTAAGTTCATAGTAGCCTATAAGGCTTTATTTTCTATCTAGATGTTTCACGGACACATTTTTTCAACTTTTGGGAAATGTAATAAAAATACAGTCTGTATAAAATACCTTTGCTATTTAAGAATATGGGATGTATTTATCTGTCAAATTATTAATTTAAAAAGGTACGCCTAAGCAGTGTTCTTTAAATGTTTTGCCATGTAGAACTAGGAAGAAAGAAGGAAAATCTGTTTGGTCCTATGATACTTTAGAAGGTTCTTTTAACCTTCAGGTGGTTTTTGGAGAGTTATATAGAAGATTTCAGAGGAAGAAATCTTTATTCCAAGGCATGGAAAATTGGGTCATAAACTTTCAATAAAACAACAAAGAGTCACATGCTAAATGCAACTCATTATGTAAAATGTAAATGCATCAAAACATTTATTTGTATCCCACCCTCATTTTTACAAATAACTCAATACAGAGAGCATATCTAACACCTTCCTCCTCTTTTCCCCACCCCAACCACCCTGTAAGAAGGTGGGTTGGGTTGAGAGAGAGAGAGAGAGAGAGACTAACCCAAAGTTACCCAGTTGGCTTTCATGGCTAAGGTGGGACTTGAATGTACAGTCGTCTGCTTTCCAGCCTGATAGTTTAACCACTAGACTAAATTGGCTCTCTTTAGTCAGCTAATTAGAGAAGTGCTAGGTTTGAAGATGCAAACTGCCTTATGTTGGTTACTTCTTATCTTTTTGAGGAGATTGCAAATAGAATAACTTAAAACCATCAAGTTTTATGTTTCAAAAGAAGTGAAATAGTATGCAGGAAATGTCACTGCTTAACACTGCATTTAAAAAAAAACCCACACTAATTCTTCCATGATGTATCCAAACCTGAGTCATGTGCTGAGTGGCTGTACAAATCAACTAAACATTTCAAAGGGATAGCAGAAGTGTATAATCTTACAGTTATACATGTATTTACATTTGTGAGCGTGTCACAAAATGTATAACTTTACAATATAAAACTTTGTTGGACCCCTTCAAAACTGTTCTATTGCTGTCTCCTTACTTTCCTGTATCTTAAAACAGGGAGACTTTAAATCACAGAAGGAAGCTATATGGGCAGTGACCAACTATACAAGTGGAGGAACAATTGGCCAGATCATTTACCTTGTTCAGACTGGTGTATTAGAGCCATTATTGGATCTGCTTGTGGTTAAAGACAGCAAAACAGTCCTGGTGATTCTGGATGCTATTACTAATATTTTTATGGTAAGTTGACAATGCAACCCACTCTGGGGGTGGGGCAGCATTTTGTGTATTTCACTACCAAGAGCTCTTAAAGCTAAAGCATATTCAGAATATCTTATTTGTACGAAATGAAATGTGGTCCATTAAAAATGAAATTATCTCTATAGGCAGCTGAAAAAATAGGTGAGATTGAAAAGCTGTGCATCTTGATTGAAGAATGTGGTGGCTTAGACAAAATTGAAGCTCTACAATCCCATGAAAATGAGCAGGTTTACAAATCGGCTGCAACTCTGATTGAAAAATATTTTTCAGCAGAGGTAAGTAAATTCAAGTTGGCCTGCAGAGGTTGCTGCATAATAATAAAAAAGCTACTTGATAAAAACTAGATAAAAAGTTTGTGCATGTAAGGGCTTAACTTTCTGTAACATCATTAAGGGTGCTGCTGTATTAAAAACATGAAAAGATTGTTACTTTTTATATGTAAACAAGCATCTATTTGTGCTTAAAATATGACAGCATGTATTAGATAGACTGTGAAGAAACTTAGAAGAATAATTTAAGCGTTACTCTTTTATTACAGGAGGAAGATGAGAATGTTCTTCCAGAGCCTGGTTCTGATGCATATACATTCCAAATTCAAGACAGTCCTGATACCTTCAAGTTTTAAGTCTCTTGACCGTCTTCAGCCTGGTTCTTCTCCCACCCTCCCAAGCTTTCTGTTCTGTCTCTTACACTGCCTTTTTTCTATGTGAAATGTGAAATAGCACTTTGTTTCAACTAAAACTACTTGAAGAGATCATGGCAGTTACATATGCCAAGTGAACTTGTGTCTTCTACTTATATGTCCTTTTTTCTATTCTGTAAATTCTCCAGTTCTGAATCTACTGCCTTTCAGTAGTGGATGTACCTAGATTTAGATTATATCCTTACTACAGTTGGCCAGACAGAAATGGTTTGTGAAACTTCACTCTCAGTTTGGTTTGCAGAACACACAGTGTTCAGTAGCAAAAGCAAATCTCTCGGACTGATTTTAAAGAATACTACTTCAAATGAAATAAACTGGTATTTGAGTATCATCCAAAGTGTAAAAAAACTTTTTCTGGAGATGCAAAATGTTACAAGTTTACTGCATGTCAATAACTGTGTACTACCAAACTTTCTGCAGTTACCACCAGAGTCATGTTAGCGGAATGAAAATTATTTGGGGCAGGAAAAGATGGCAAAGCAAACTGAAACATTGATTTATTGTCCTCAGAAGAAATACTGTATTACCATTCTCCAGCGCGCTGCTTGGAGAATCCAAAGTGCGGGTTATTCAACAGTCTAGCAGTCAGCTCTGGGTGAATTAGT
>JANHZT010001818.1:158916-172443 GCA_032468215.1 Stegonotus admiraltiensis | reverse complement strand
ACATCTACATCTACATCTACATCTATCTATATCTATATCTATATCTATATCTATATCTATATCTATATCTATATCTATATCTATATCTATATATAATTTAGATAGTATGAATGTGGTAAATGGCAGTTTGAAGTGGATTTTCAAAATATTAGGTATTTTGGTAGCAAATATAAATGGATTCATAACATATAGGCTTCAGAGAACAACTTCTTACTCACAGAGAAAACCAGATTAAGGCATCTCCAACAGATGGCTGTCTAGCCTCAGCTTTAACACATCCCAGGGAGAGGATCCTATCACCTCTCTTGGTAATTGGTTCCATTGTCAGAGAGCTCTTATTGTTGGAAAAGTCTCCTCCTCCTCCTCCATTGAAATCTGTTTTCCTGGAATTTAAATCCAGGAGCAATGAAGAACAGTCAGATCTTCTTGGTGGCAACCTTTGTAGAATGCCGGCCATGTTACTCCTCCTGTCACAAGGCATGTGCAGTTTCTTCAATCTCTCTTTCTGTAACATAGTTTCTACCAGTAGTAACCTAATTATCCTGTTTGCTCTTCTTTGAATCTATTCTAATTTGCTTGAATCTGAAATTTCATTTGTCTTTTTGACTACCATGTCCCGAGTTAATTCATATTCAGTTTATAATCAGCTAGTATTCCAAGATATTTTTCCAAAATATTATTGCCAACTCATGTAATAATTGCTCCCACATAACTTGTGCATTTGACTTTTGCTTCCTATATGAAGAAATCTTGATTTGTTAAACTGCATTTGCCTTTCTTAAATTTCATTCTGTTGATTTCTTACCAAAACAGAATTGTTTGAAATTTCATTTTTTTTCATTTATTTAATTAAATTAAATTAAATTGATTTCTTAATTTTAACAAACTACTTTTGCATTATCTGAAAATTTAATAGAATTTCTTCCACCTCTTCATCAAGTCATGAATAAATATGTCAAAGAGTACATGTTCCTAGGATGGATTATATGATATTCCAATTGATACCTCTTTCCAATGTGATGAGGAACAATTGATTAACACTGTTAAAGAAATATCAAGTATCAGTTAAGAGCTGAGGTTGATGAATTCTTCAGCCTGAGATCATTTGGGGGAGAGGGGTGTCATTTTCTTTTTGAATTTCTTTCATATTGTGAAAGTGAATTTTCTTTTTAACTTTTAAAAAACTTATTCTAATTGTTATAAACAGATATCCCTTTCATTGTTCCCAGATATAATAACTAACATTTTCTTCCTATGAAACTGAGAAGAAATTCATGACATTTCCTCTGGGAGAGGAAGTCTTTATCAATAAACATTACCCTGTCTCCCTTTCCTTGTTATTCATTCCAAATAAATTAAAGGAATCTGCAATATATATTGCAACATAGAAGGCAGGGCTGGCAACTTCACCAAAGCAATTTGCGCAGATGCCCCAGGGCCCTGGCACTGCTATGGGGCCCAAAGGCATCCATATGCTTGAGTTCTGCTACAGATTCTTTTGTCAGGATGATGTGGACTTCAATATAACTCACAAAGCCCGATGCTATAGCAAAATAAATTACCAGCATACTATTAGTCTCTGATACCATTCCAGATTTTGAACCCCATTGGCAACAAAGATTGGCATTGTTAAAGGCTTATTACTCAAGGCCCATAAAACGCTGGAAGTTGGCCTTAAAAGGAGGGAGTGGATACATGGCAACAACACACATAGTAATGAAACAATAACAATAGAAGATGGTTTTTTTTTCAATTGGCACTTTCATCCAACATTTTAAACTTCTTTCTCACACTCAGATCTGCAATTCCAGGCCAACTTATCATGTGATAGTCATTCTGGATGTAGCTCATGGACCACATTTTGCCTAACCTTCCTTGAAGAAGGAAGATTAATCTAGATGTTGAAGAGAAAAATACACATTTCGGTAGTACAATAAACTAATGAAATGTGTTCTCCATGAGTAAAGTATCAGGACTTCATCAAATACAATAAGGTTTTATGATCAAATACATTTGAAAGACACTTTCGAAAGTCAGCTTTAGGCTATCTTTAACAGGAAAAAGTAAGTTCTTCAAGCTTAGCATGGGGCACACAGAACTTCAAAAATAAATTTCAGTCTAACCTTTGTTTGAATAGCAATGTTTTCCCCTAAGGATCTATGAAAAAGTAAATCAGTAGAAAAATTATCAGATTGGTGGTAATGAATTGGCTAAAGAGACTTTTAAAAAACTGAACTGCTTACATTACTATATTATTTCTCTTCCTAAAGCTTCCTGGAAAGATAGATCTGGCAAATAAAGGGAGTGACAAAATGTAATTCTGCGAGAATAAAAAAAAAAATCATTCCTGACGTACACTGTAACCCAAATGAATGAGCATGTCTTATAGCCTCACCATACTTTTAATTTGTTTTACTTTGGTGTCATTGTGGTTAGGTAAAGTTGTCTATTCCTGGAAGAAAAAGCTATGAGTAGAGTAGAGTAGAGTAGAGTAGAGTAGAGTAGAGTAGAGTAGAGTAGAGTAGAGTAGAGTAGAGTTGAGTTAATGATTTTCTGCAAAGGGTTCTATCCTGAAGTAGCCCTTTGAGATCTCAGTTAATATTGTTTCATCTAAAGGGATATATTTTCCCCTGTAAAGCAGCCAATAAATTGTTGGGCTTAATCTTTAAGAAAGTAAAGTGCTGTAACTGAAAGAGATAAGGGTACTTGAGGCAACATAAGCAGAAAACGCATTTTTCAAGCCACACCAGGAAAAAGTATCTGTAGATTGAATTTGCCAAGGAAGGGAAGTGAACAAAAGCTGAGAACATGCTTCTACACTTAAAAATGTTGCTATCCTGTTCTAGATAGTGCATACAAGTCCTAAATCACCTACCTTCTGTCAGCTTGGCTTTGCTTTTCAAGGTACAAGGAGCATTTTCATAGAACATCAAAACACCCATGAACATCACAACACCCACTCAATACATATGTCTTCATCTTTCTTCTTTAACCCAGCCAGTAGTTCTGACAGCTGGACATTGGAAAAACACAACATGGCAGCCAGCTGCTATTTTTTCCCCCTTCCTTGTTTTTTTCTGGACATTATTTCTTTCCATAGAAAGGATAAAAAAAGTAGAAAAAAAAAGAACACAGTACATGGGGAGTAGGAGTGAGAGGAGGAAAGCTGTGCCTTGTCACAACTGAGAAAACATGGATAGGATAAGGCAAGATATTAGTGTGCCCTAGCTGCAGAAATGGGCAAGAAAGAATATGGATGAGGTGGGAATTAAATAGCTGCCTGCTTCACAACTCTAAAGACATGGGGCAAAAACTCACTTTACAGAATTTCTTCTAGAGAAGGCATTTTCAAACTTTTGAGACTATAAAAGTAAAGATAAAGGTTCCCCCGCACATGTGTGCTAGTCGTTTCCAGCTCTAGGGGACGGTGCTCATCTCTGTTTCTAAGTCAAAGAGCCAGCACTGTCTGAAGACGTCTCCGTGGTCATGTGGCCGGCATGACTCGACGCTGAAGGCGCATGAAGTGCTGTTACCTTACCACCAAAGTGGTCCCTATTTTTCTACTTGCATTTATTACGTGCTTTCAAACTGCTAGGTTGGCAGACACTGGGACAAGTAACGGGAACTCACTCTGTTACGCGGCCCTAGGGATTCGAACCACTGAACTGCTGACCTTCTGATCGACAAGCTCAGCATCTTAGCCACTGAGCCACCATGTCCCCTTTCAGACTATAGCATCTGTCATTAAAGTGTAAACAGTAGCAAAAAAACCCCAAGCAGATTAAAATATTGTTGGATTTTCAATTACAAACTGATAAAAGTCTTGGCTCACAACACACCAGATTTAACTGTGGTAGAAAAAAAGATGGTGTGGATAATTGATGTGAAAATACCAGGACATAGTAGAAGTCAAAGAACTGGAGAAGGTCACAAGCTATCAAGATCTGATAATCAAAATTGAAAGATTATGGAGTAAACAGGGTGTGGTGATCCCAGTGGCACCCTGGGTGCTATACCAAAAAATTTTGGATGGTACCTAGAAAACGTGCTCATTGACAAAATTTCAATCTGTCAACTACAAAAAGTCACAATGCTTGGATCCACACACATGCTACACTGATACATTACAACTTCCTAGGTTCTTGGTAAGAACTCTCTGCACCTGAAGAACTTGCGACTGTGATCTCCCCATTCTGTGTACAGTATATAATAGTTATAATAAGCCAAGGATGGCATGCGTGGTAATCATTTTTAGTCCACTGGGAATGCTTTTTGGGTGTTTGGAAACTCAATAGTTTATTTAGTACTATTTAACAGCTATCTAAAACAGCTGATATATATAATTTGGACTGTTGATTGATCCACATGTTAATGTTATCCTGTGTTTAAATAAAAAATCACCAGGAGTGATTTTAGATTATATTTCTAATTAATAGAAATCTTAGATTATATTTTTCTTAACATACACATTAATGTGGTTTTTTTCCAATATAACATCGAGTTGCCCTCATTTCCCATAATGTATAGTTTTTGTATGTTATAACAGAAAATTTAGCTCAATAAATATGTACTATTAAGTTCACATTAAAATACAACCCAAGTAACATTTTCTGCAGCTCTACTAAGTTCCTCTTTTCCTATTTTAATGCAATGTCATTTTAATTGTTTTGTGCTGCCATATGAATTTGTCCTTTTCCATTCATGTTTTGCAAGAGAAGCAAGCATTTTAAATATATAAATAGGAAGGAAAGAAATGAGGTTGGGGAGAAGCCAAACACTTCACCAAACAATCAGGTTCAATTTACCATGGTAGAGATATCTTGACATATTTTCTGCTTTCTGGGCACAATAAGGTACCTTCAAGATCATCAGGACTTTTATTCTTCTTGCAAAGCATAGAAAAGTTCACATGTGAACAGACATTTCCTGTTTTCCAGGTGGTTTTCTTTTTTTTTTCTGAAGCCACAATGAAGGTGACAAAGAAGAGAGAGAAAGAGAAGGCAAATAAATACCATCAGAACCTACAGATTACATCCGTTTAAATAAAATAGATAATATGTGTGCCCTGAGAACTGACCTTTACCACACAAAAGAAGGTTATGTTTTAGACCTTATTTCCTTGCTGTGCTTATTTGTATTAAGAGTAATGGAGTTAATGTGCAGTGGAGAAAAAAAAACCTTGAGTAGTTTTGGTATTTATTCTATTTCTCTTCCTAGAAAATGTTCTGAAATGCCACAGTGATAGTGAAGGTGGCTGAGGTTACTGTTCCCCCTGGAAAGCGGGAGAGTTCTCTAAGTCAAAGCAAGCATTTTATCCCTTAAAAAGTTATTGGCTTTTCATACTGCCTTTTATTTCACATTGCAGAGTGATTTGCAAAGCCTTTGCAGCATAAATATGAGGCATGAACTGACAGGCAAGAATTATTTCAACTTTTTTTTTAAACTACTGTTTTATTCTTACTTCATTTGTCCTAATTCAAATTTATATCACTTAACATCTACATTGTGCTTCCTTGAATATTAACAGACTACCCTACTTTGTCTCAGTACAACATCCTTGTTAAGTAGAGCTATTTTTTTATTCCCATATTACAGATGGGAAAATTGAGGCTGAAGCTAATTTCCTCCCTTCCTACCTCTTAATAGTTTGACATTTATGCCCTTAGCTGTTGTTTTATACACAGTTCACTTTAGATTTCAAGGTATGTTTGACAAGGAGCTCTACTTTAGATTCCTGTTCATGGATTTATCTGACATCAGCAGACAGTTACTAGCTGCCATTTTAAATATGTTAAATAATGCTGCAGGCAGTCCAAGAAAATTAAAGTGACAGGCTGTGGACCCTACCACTTAGTGTGGGAGCTCCCGCCAAGTATTACCATATGCAGGACCTGGCAAGATACTAAGGCCCTAGTACCTGCCTGGGGATATGCCAGAACGATCATGTTGAAAGCAATTAGCCATGGTTCTTCTCTGGTTATAAGTTACTTTCAGTACTAAGGAAAAGTTTAACAATTCCTTTCCATTACAGCCCAATGCACAGTAGGGGAGTTATTCAGTGTACAAAGTAGCAAAGTACAAATAAAAAAATGGTAAAAACCCAAATTCAAGTCACATGTGAGAATTCGTGTGCTTAACTGAAAGTAAAGACATGAAACACACAAAGCCAAAAGCAAACAAATGAAATGTGGTTGAACTAGACATCCTACGATAAAAACAAATGCCATTTGGGGAGACAGTTTTGGTGCCGGCAAAGGGCTTAGGCAAGTTTTCCCAAAGCAGCAACCTTCCTATTTGAGTCTGCAGTTGCCAAAGCTGAACTACAAGATTTGCCAGGTTGGTTAAGAAATTGCTCCCATGACGCTCTCTTGCCTCTTGCCCTTGGATTCAGAATCATATACTGTAGGTTGCAAACACCATATGCCCTCTAATAGTCCTCCTGAGCAGAGAAAACCCTGTGGTGATAAAATCCAGGTTGCTCACTTAAGTCATTAGGTCCATTTCATGCTCATTAACTGGCTAAAGCATGAAATGAGCATGTCTTTTGCCTAGCCCTTCATTGCCGCCCCCTCTGGACACTGTCTATTCCCAGGCCTCTGGACATTGCATATTCCCTCATCTCCTCTGGTGGTTTCAAGCCTTATTTGAGGGTAGGCTAATCCCATCACAATCTTTCTCAGGCCAGGTAGACCACAGAATGAGCAACTGTAATGCCCTTTGAAGTCATTACTGACCCTCAGGGGGCTGAAGAGGCCTTGCTAAGTGGTTTGTGCTTTTTTCAACCCGTATTATGTGTCCCTGAGACTCCTTTGCATGGACAAGGGCATAATGAACTTAAATGGCCTGTTGAGTATTCATTAAAGAAAGTACTTCCATAGGAAGAAGAAGACCAAAATAAATCATCCCAAATGATTAGAGCACAGGACTACAGTCTTTTTTTTTTAAATGATGATTAAAACATGATTTGTGAAACTTGTTGGGTAACCTCCAGTCAACTCCCTTAAGTGACCTTTTGAAATACAATATTCATCTGACAAATGACCACATTTTGATTACCATGTATAGCTGTGTTTCCTGCAATGCAGAAAGGATATTGCAGAGCCCCCAAACCAGTGGTGGGTTGCTCCCAGTTCTGCCCAGTTCTATAGAACCGGTAGTAAAACCAGTGGGAGGCTCCACCCACCTGGCATGATGTCATCATTGGTGATCTGCGCATGTGCGATCCTGCTGTGAACCAGTAGTAAAGGTAAGTGGAACCCACCCCTGCCCCAAGAAAACAGCCCCAGGGACTAGAACTTTTGGAGGGATTGGCTTGTTGCATTGAAATGGACTGTCACAATCTAGAACTCATCAGAAACAATAGGAAAGATTCTTTGTCACAGAAAAGGGGAGGAAGTAAGCAGGCTGGTCCCTTTTACTGCACACCAAGCTTTTTAAGGTGTGTGGGTCTGCATTTATTATAATATGGAGACAAAAAAAAAATTCTGTCTTGCAACCCTCATCCATATACTGAAATGGTACAATTATGGTAGCTATTTGTCTAGTTCAATTCCCAAGTCTTCCTAGGATTGATAAGATAACAGATGGAGCAGGATTGAGAAATGGAGGCACCTGGACTCATTATTAATGTCTTCCTCCTCGATAAGCTATAAAATCATCCAAGCCAGCTATAGAGGTTGTCAGATTGTTTTAAAGATAAGGAGTGCCATCTGAAATCGTTCCGCAATGCAGAGTAACACATGTGACAAAACTATGCCAGTATATATGACCCTACATAGGGCCTAGTGTTGGGGAGAGGCAAAATCTACACTGCCTTTATAGATTGGAAGTATTTTTCTAGTCCAGCTTCCAGATTCCTTGTCACTCATAATATCGGATGAAATGCTTCATGAACCAATCATGCAGCTGCCCTGAAAATCTTCCAGAGGAGCCGTCAAACACCCTATTAACACACTTACTGACACTGGTCACAGATGACTGTCTTTCTAACATGCCAGACTCTGAAAATATAAATAGTTTTGTTGGAGGTTTCCTTGAATATGAACGCACTAAACAAATAATGCTGTGTTGCCCAGAATTGGAAATAGGAAAACATGCCATCAAATGCAATGATAATAAAAAAGGTGCTCAATTGTGCAGAAATGGATAAATTAACCATGGAGTTAAAAGCTAGAGAGGAAACAGAGTATTACAAAAGTTGAAATATGTGGTATCAATGGCTAGAAATGAGATGTAAAATTACTGCATAAAGATGATATAGAAAATATGTTAAATTGAAAATTGTATATATTCATTAATATGATCAAACTTGTTAAAGGGTAAAGGCAATATGTAAATACATACATACATACATACATATATACATACATACATACATACATACATATTTACTACATATATGAAGAATATATTAAATTGATGTTAAAGAAGAACAAATGTAGAATATAGTAAAATATATTACCTATTTAAAGGTGTACATAATGTATAAAATAATAGGCCACAAATTGGAATTATGACATTTGAATTACCAATAATTGAAAGCTGTAAAAGTGGAAATGTGTTTTTAAAACTAAAAAAGGTTGGATTAAGACTATTTAAAAAAACAAAACAAATAATGCTGTGTATTAATGTAAAACTCCTATTTTTTAATGGAACTAAATGTAGTGTGGCCTTAGTTTGAGGAATGTACATGCATGATTCATTTATTAAGCCAAAAGATTTAGCAATATTTAGCAATATAAAAGTAGTTATGATTATTAGAGTGATGTTTGCATGTGGACAGATATATATATATATATATATGTATGTATGTATGTATGTATGTATGTATACACATACACATACACATACACATACACATACACATACATACATACATGGGATTTCTTGAATATTTTCCATACATGAAATATTTTCTCAAGCTATTAATATTCCTGTTCTTTGTAGACATCACACTATTCTGTAATATTCCAAAGCTGCTCCTTTCCTCTTAGCATCAGGGATTATTATGAACACTTTATGAATCATTGCATTCTCATCATCCTTTATGAGTATGCTTGAATCAAAAATACACACAGGTACTGTTTTATGATTGGCACAGCTTTGATTGGCTTTTTTCATTTATCAAGTTATAACACATTTCAGAAATCTACTCAGAAAACAATACTCTGAATTCTCAGCAGAAATAAAAGTTTGGGACTGATTTTATTTAAGTGAAGGTTCTGTAGAGATGTGGGCACAAAACTGTTATTTTATAAATACTAGTCTTGGTAGATACAGACTTGAAATTGTGATCTTAGAAAATATATAAAATAACTGTGTACTGTTGCATGCTGATGGGGAAGAGAATGAACACGATTATGCATAACTAGAGTCCTCCTCCTCCTCCTCCTCCTCCTCCTCCTCCTCCTCCTCCTCCTCCTCTCTATTGGAGAAAATACAGTAACTCTATCATATCTGTCTGTCTATCATCTATCGTGTTTCCCCTAAAGCAAGACCCACCCCCAAAAGAAGACCTATCATGTTTTTGAATGCATGCTCAAATTAAGCCCTACCCCCAAAATTAGCCCCAATTAAGACCCCGCCTACCACAGGGTACAAAGGATGGGGCGAGGTAAAAATTAAGCTAGGGTGGTGATGGGGTGGTGGTGGAGCTGCCCTACTTACCAGGCCTAGTACACCCTGACACCTGCCTCACCTTCTTCTCCAGCCATTTCTTCTGCAGCCCACTTCTTCTGTGGCCGCTTGCCACTGCTCACACTCATTGCCCCTGGCCTCCGTTTTTCCATCAGAGCCTTCCAGAAAGCCCTCTACAGCTGAGAAATGGGCTCCAGATTGATGTGCACTTCACCTCCAGCTCGTGAAAGCCCTTTGCAACCGATAACAGAGCTCCAGATTGATCCGGAGCAATGTTATAAGCTGCAGAGGGCTTTCTGGAAGGCCTCTGATGGTGAAACAGAGGCTGGGAGTGATGTGTGTGAGCTGCAGCAAGTAGCCACAGAACTGGGTCAGCAGCGGGCTCCTGCTGGGTGGGGCTGGGCGGCAAGGTATGTCAATAATTAGACCCACCTGAAAAGAAGCCCTAGCCATTTTTTCAGGGGTTAAAATAAAATAAGACCAGGTCTTCTTTTCGGGGAAGCACAGTATCTATCTATCTATCTATCTATCTATCTATCTATCTATCTATCTATCTATCTATCTACCTACCTACCTACCTACCTACCTACCTACCTACCTACCTACCTAGAATTCAGAATTTCAGGCTAACTGTCCTCAGCCTTTCATCCTTCTGAGGTGTGTAAAATGAGAACCCAGATTGTTGAGAGGCAATATCCTGACATTGTAAACTGCATAGAGAATGCTGTAAAGCACTATGAAGCAGAATATGAGTCTAACTGCTATTGCTATCTAGCTATCAAATTTATATACCCCCACCCCATTTCACCAAAAGCAACTCTAGACAGCACATAACAATCAGATTAAAAATGAAAAATAAAAACAAATATATAATTTAAAAATCCATATTAATAAATATTATTAAAAAATGAAAAATGCAGACCATAGAAAAGAGAGGATAAAACTGCCATCTCAACAACAGAGCCATCTGAGCAAGTCTCCAGTTGCCAGGGAACTACAGACCTTACAACATAGCCAGGTCTTGACACAAAAACTGCCAATCCCCAATTCAGCATCAAAGAGATATCACATGAAGGTCATTTTTTTCTTCGAAACCCTAAATAAAGCAATATGTTTCTCAACACCACGGTCCTTAATGTTTTATAAAGGAGATGAATCTAGTTTAGCATAAGAAGGGTGATTCCAGGTAGCTACTTGCAGAAAGAGTTAGGATCTCCAGCCAAGTGCCCCCCACAATTATATTTCTTGTCCTAAACTCTCCTTTTATTTATTTTACTGGGGGGCAAATGAAGTACACAAGTGCTTAAACCCTGAGAAGGCATTAATTTTCCCCCTTCCTTGAGATCCAATTTATTCTATTACTAAATAGTGCCAAAGGTAATGTATTTAAAAGAGATGTTGAAGTGATCAGGTTGAAATTTATGTTCACTAAAGGAAAGAGGTGGCTTAATTGAATTGGTGCACTTAACTCATTAACCCTTTGCCTCTAGGACTAATAAGGATGAATCCTGGGTTGTTAATAATTGCAATGGCACAAAGTTGTGCTTTTTATGGCTGTTTAGGGAAAAAAAAGAAAGAAAGAGGGCAAGAAGAATTAAAGAAACAATGGAAGGAGAAATTGCTTAGCCAGGTGAAATGAATATCAGGTTATTTTCTTCTTTCTTAAGATGTAAATGAGGACAGGTGAGAAATCCATTTATTCATAATTTTATTAATTTCAATTCAGTTCTTCTCCAAGCACATAGGACAATTGGAACATGCTGACATGACTAAATCCATAGTTTTCCATAGTTTAGTATGGTTTTTTGCTACTTAAGAAAATCTCCTCAGTGGTCCTGTTTGGGCTCCATCAATGTCCAAATACAGTCATCTTCTGCATTTGTTATAAAACCAAGTGATATGCAGTCTTTTCAACATATGATTCCAGAAATTAAACAGATTTTTTTATGAGAGTCCCATATAATGAGCAGTTAAATGAACATATCCTAATCTAATGGTGCCACCTCTACATGACACTCAGGATATGAGTATCTGTTTGGGTGTTTGTATGTGTATGTGTATGTCTGTCTGAAAGAATTAACAAAACAACAAAAAAGTAATACAATAGTGATAATGCTAACTACATACTTACTCATTATTAAAGTAGATTACAAATTAAGGTGGGGGTGATTTTTTTCCCTTTCCCCCCTTTAGTTTTTTTTTTTAAATCCCTATTAGACAATGCAATAACTTTGCTAAAATACTGAACAATGACATTTCCTTTTTTACTGCCTTGTTAAAAGCAATGTTTATGCAATAGTGAAATAGAACATGGGAAAATGGTCTCAAAAATCAGGTTATCAAAACATGATTGCCCAGATAGGTAAAAATTGTCCATACTACAGTACATTCAAGACCATCTGCTTCAGATGGAATCTACCCAACCACCACATTTAGTTACAAGAAACTGCTATTAGTAGTTACCTCTGAAAAGTTTAGGTTATAGGAAGGTTTTCTCAGTATCAGCCCCTCCCTCTGGAAAAAGTGGGGGCCCATTACTTACCCTAGCTCCTGTTCATCTAGCATTTCAAAAGCATGGAAAAGCAAATAGATAAAATAGGTATCACTTCAGTGGGAAGGAAACAGCAATCCATGCACCTTTGGCATATAATCATGCTGGCCATACAACACAGAAAATGTCTTTGGACAATGCTGGCTCCCCCGGGTAAGAAATGGAGATAAGCACCGCACCTCTAGAATTGGATATGACTGGATGGGAGAAACCTTTACCTTTGCTTTTTCATTTTTTTATTATTGAAAACTGCCCAGAATCTAGTAATTTTTGTAAATAAAGAAACAAACCTGGCCTTCTCTTTGCAGTCTGTAGTGCTTTTCCAGAAGTAATCCCAAAAGCAACCGGACACATATAGTCTTCCTCTTCTAGTAACTTAGAATTCAACTGTGAAAAGAAAACTCATGCAAATTAGGAAAGGGCAAAATACTTTTACAAAATCTTGTCCTTAGACAATCTCACAAGCTGAGGTTCAGGTGATGCTTTGTACCCCCTAACCTATTTCTTCACATCTTTCTTTCTTCCTTTTAGAAGATATTCTAATCATATTTTCATAGATCAACATTTAGCCTGTCCTAACACTCAAATGGCTAAGCTGCCTTAATTAATGCTTCTTTCAAAGGGCATGAAATTAAAAAACAATGTTCCTTCCTCTAAAAAAAATCTTTAAGATGAAACTAAGATGTATTCTATTAGAGTTACAGAGCCAATGAACTCCAATTAAATTGGATTTAGGGATCAAAAGCACGTTTGGTAGGTCAAGCTTCAAATCAAGTTACTTTCTTTTCATTCAGAACTAATTCATGAAAACTATGAGATTTAGATCTCTGTGAAATATTGGTCTTTTTTATGATACAGCAATATATCATGCAGGATGCTAAATGTGTGGTTTGAATATTTCTTTCCTTTCCTTTCCTTTCCTTTCTTTCCTTTCCTTTTTCTTTTTCCTTTTCTTTGTGCAAACCTCTGACCCCATTCTCACACATTGATCATATTCAAAATCATGCTTCTTGCAACAAAAAGCATTTTTAAAAAGTCCTTTTTCTGGCAATCTAGGGTAACCATATGACCTTTATTACAGGCAGTGAAGGTCTTTTTACTAAAACATTCACTGTTTGAGAAGCTGTACAGTCTAAATCCAATTTATTTGCATATGGATTTAGAATATTTGCATTTCATGTACCAGGATTAGAATACTCTGCATGGAGCATGTGTGTGTGTGTGTGTGTGTGTGTGTGTATGTTTTCTGAAGTTTTCGTGGGTGTTTGTATGTAGGTCTTTGGTTGTTCGGGTTTTCTCCCGCATAAAATTGGAATTATCTTTGCGACATTTAGACAAAG
>JANHZT010001815.1:0-10314 GCA_032468215.1 Stegonotus admiraltiensis | reverse complement strand
GTTTTTCCTAATAAATTGACTAATTAGCTTTATCAAAGACAAGCCGTTTGAGATGCAATTTATTCGGACAACTTCGTGACCTGACACTTGTGCTTTCTCTACCGTGTCCACTCTGTATTTCCTCTCTTGCCATGTAATGAGTATGCCATCTGGTATCAACCATCTAAACATCACTTTGTATTTTGTTACTTGGGTTGTCAAGAACTGATATTGTTGCCGTTGATTCCAAATCCTTCGTGGTATCTGCTTCAAAATTATAATTTCTTTACCTTTATAAGTTATCATTTCCTCTCTTGATTTTTTATATATTTCATCCCTCACCGTTCGTTTTGTGAATCTTATGTGTACCTCCCTTGACAACTGATGTCTCTGTATATAATTGGTGTGCACACGATAAATTTCGCCTATCTGTTCCCTTACTTCTGTCTTGTCTCTTTGTATTAATTCCGCCAAAATTTCCGCCATCTTTTCTCCCAAAACCTCCTCTATTTCTTCTGTGATATTTTGGAATCGTAGGAAGCATGAAGCTTTCTCCATTTCTAAGAATGCAATTGGCTCTGGCAGCTCCTTATTTAGTTGCAATGAGTTCTGTTCCATCGTTTCTATTTTTACATCCACTTGATCCATTTTTGTTTCCATTTTTTTTATTCTTTGGTCATTTTCCAACATTGGTTGTTGTATATTCTCTATTTTATCATTTATATTCTTAATATCTTCTTTACTTCTCCAATTTCATTCTTAATTTCTTTATGATGTAATTTCGTCTCTTCATGATTATAAGCAATTTTCTCTTTTCATTAACGTTTCCTGTATCATCTGCAATATATTCTGCATAGTATTTAGTGTCAATTCTGATTTTTCTCCCCTCCCCCAAGCATATTTTCTATAATTCTCTGGTTTGATGGTGGAGGGTTTGTAGCTGTTTTTTCCCATTTTAGTTATAGTTGCTGTGTTTGACATTTTTAACACTCGAATAAAATTGTTCCACAATATCATATAATCAGTAATCTCTATTTTTTTCTATACACGTACTTCTATAATTCTTATTATACCCACACTCTTCAGAAGAGATGTTTCTTATTGTCTTTATCAAATATATTTATATTTTCTATATGTCAACTTACTCTATACTTATATATTACACAATATAATTAATACTCAATAAATGCTTATCTCACTTAATCTTAATCAATAATTATGTTTATATTTATCCTTATATGAATTTGTAAATCCCTTTAATTCATTCACTTAATCCATCCATTACTTCATTAATCATTTACACTCTTTTACATTTTTTTCTCTTAATAACAATAACTAAATATATTGATTTACTTTTTCTTACTTTCAGTGTATATCTTTTTTGTTTTGTTTTTCCTCATTCGCTTCCTTCTATCACTCAGTCTCTAGTTGTAAGTATACACAGCAATATTGCATCAGTCTTCTTCAATCCTTTGGCTCTACCCTCAAGTCCATCTACTAACTTCTCTTCTTTCTTCTTTGCGTGCCTCTATATTTTCAATATTACAGTTCCACAGTTCCAATTATATTTCCAGTCACAAATCGTTGTTAAAAGTATTTTCCAATTTTATAACTCCAATTTACCATCCTTGTTATTTTCACTCTCTTCTTCGCTCACCACTCTCCGTTTCTTTCCGTCTTAGAGGTCTTATCTCCATTCCTGTTATTCCTCTTTCTATTAAGTTGACTTTTTGGGATCTTCCTTCTTTTGCACTAACCTCTTTTCCACTCCCACTCTTCGTTCTGCGCTCTAGTTCCTTTTAGTTGCCACTTTTCCGGGTTCTTTCCGCCCTTCTCTTCAGCGTCTCCTGTGCCTCCAATTCAGCAAAACTTCACCTCTCATCCTTCCGAGTTCTCCTCGGCCACCATATGAAACTGTTTTTTTCCAACTCTCTGCTTCCACACTATACGGACGCCATCGCTCTTGGTCTGGCTTAAAGGCCAATTCTTTCTCCACTGGATTTAAGGGGTTTGTCCTTATCCCTCCGGTCTACTGCTTTTTGTCTGGGGTCTTCAGACCTTCCCCTTTTGTTTCCTGACCTCTACGGGATCGGAACTGCCCATAAAGAGCTCCTAGAGGAGAATATTTGGGATTTTGGGGACAACATTTCATTCCCTCTCCCACTTCACGAAGACATCACCCCAGGAAGTCTCTGATTATATTTTCATCTGTAGGAGTTTCCTCATTTTTTCAATGTTGTGCAAATACAATTCTCATTGCTGTCAAAACATGTAATATTAAATATACCTTCCCTTTGTAATATTTTTCTGGCAGTATACCTAACAAAAATATTTCTGGCTTTAAATCTATGTGTTGCTTTATCATTTTCTCTAAACATGTATGTATTTTTGTCCCATTTTTTTTGCCTTTGGACACGCCCACCACATACGAACCTGGTATCTGATTGCATTTCCAACATTTGGCGGACATGTTTTTAAACATCTTTGCTAGCCTTACTGGCAGCAAATGTCATCTATAAAACTTTTTATACAGGTTTTGCTTGTATGTAGTTGCTATTGTCAATTTATAATTTCTATCTCAGAGTTTTTGCCATTTATCTAGTTCTATAGTATATACAAAAAATTTTGCCCAAAAAATCATTGTTTTTTTCACTTGTTCATCTTCCATTTTAAGGCTTAATAGATAACTATATTTTTTCTTTATTAACTTTTCATCTGTTCCTAATAGTATCTGATCAAGTATTATTGGCTCTTTACAGAAACCATATGTCTTTACATCTTTCTCATATCTTGATTGCATTTGCAAATGTGGCCACCATGCAAGGTCCACCCCTTGGTTTTGTAATTCCTGTTTAGTTTTAAGTTCCCTTTTCTCATTTAAAATATCTTTATATGATACAATTTTTTTCCAAGTTTACAACATTTGGATATATCAGAGCTTCACTGGTGGGATTCAAAAAATTTTATTACCAGTTCTGTGGGTGTGGCTTGGTGGGTGTGGTGTGGCTTGGTGGGCATGGCAGGGGAAGGATCCTGTAAAATCTCCATTTCCACCCCACCCCAGTAACCTGCTTTCCAGCTCCATGTGCAGGACAACAAAAGACCCAGACGATCAGCTGGGACTCAATCAGCTGGGACTTGGAAGGCAGCAAATAGATGGGGGCAGGGCCGGTCAGAGGTGGCATTTGCCAGTTCTCCAAACTACTCAAAATTTCCCCTACTGGTTCTCCAGAACCAGTCAGAACTGGCTGAATACCACCTCTGCAGTGCTTCCACTGTGGCGAGCCAGACATATTTTCATTTAATTGTTTGCTTTAACTTGTTCCCATATTAGGAGTCGAGCGTTCCTCACATGTCTTTGAAAGTATCTATGTACCGTATTTTCCAGAGTATAAGATGCACCTTTTTCCCCCCAAAAAAGAGGGTGAAAATCTGGGTGCATCTTATACCCCAAATGTAGCCCCACCCCCTGCCAGGCCCCACCCTTTTTGGCCTCCGCACATTGCATTTTGGGCAGTTCCAGGCAGCAGGGATCTGGGTAGGGGCACAGCCTGAGGAATGAACCTCTTCAGGATAGTCGGGGGGGGGGGGGAATCTGCCCAGCAGCTTTGGCGAACGAGGCGAGCCTCATGGTTTACAGTTGGTCCCCCCTCTGGCCGCCCAGCAGGCAGCTTAGAGCAGAAAGTGGCCATGATGACTTCACTCCCCAGCAATGTGAGGAGCTGCCACCACTGCCACTGCCACAGCCCTCTCCACACCCAGAAGCCGAGCCGAGCAGGAACCCCTAAAGCAAAACGTCCTTCCTTTCCAGCCACTGCCACCCATTGATCCAATTCCCCGATGCAATTTGCAGAGCCACGTTTTCAGGCAGCAGCCAGTTCCCCTGCAATGTGCATCAGGGAACTGGGGAGGAAAGCATTTTCAGGTGGCAACACTGGCCGCACACCCTGTTTTTGGATTCGGGGAAGGGATTGTAGAGCTGCCGCCTGAAAATGCTTTCCTTCCCGATTCCCCGATGCACATTGCAGAGCCACATGCCCTCCTCCTCCTCAGCAGACTCACCTTGTCTTTCCTCCTGGCCAGATCTGCCACCTGAAACACAATGCACTTTTTTGGCCTCCGCATGCCCCGTTTTTGGAATAGGGAATCCCCTTTCCGAATTGGGCCAACAGGTGGCGGTGGCTGGAAAGGAGGGACGTTTCACTTTATGGGCTCCTGCCTGGCTCGGCTTGGCTCCTGGGTATGGAGAGGGCTTAGGCGGTGGTAGCAGTATTTTATTGTTTTCATACCACAAAAGGGCATGCTATCTCAACTAAAGATCATGTCCCTCCAACAGTAGCCATCTATTTATCCATTCTTTCACCCAGGCTGAGGCCTGGTAATAAAGCTCCCAATCCAGCAACCCAAAGCCCCCATTGTTTTTGGATTCTTGTAACATTTTCAGTCTTATTCTCACTCTTTTTCCTTGCCAAACTTATTTCAAACTTATTTTATTTAGCTCATCAAAGTATTTTTTCTCTCTCTTGATTTTTATAGGAATCGTTTGAAACAAAAACAATAGTTTCGGCAGGACATTCATTTTCATAGTTGCTATTCTTCCTACTTTTGACAGCTGCAGATTTATCCAGTTCTCCAAGTCCACTTTTATTTGTTGCATTAACCTTGTATAGTTATCTTCTTTAATTGTTGCACATCTAGCTGCTAAGTAAATTCCCAAATATTTTACTTTCTTAACTACCTGAAGGTCTATTTTCTTTGTCAATTCACTTTTCTGTTTATCTTTTCTGTTTAGTTAGTATTTTCATTTTTTCTTTATTTAGTCTCAGTCCTGACACTTCTCCATATTATTCCATTTTTCCCATTAGCTTCGGGACAGTTTCCAATGGTTCTTTTAGAACAGGGATGTCAAACTCAATTTCAACCCCATACCAGGGTTGTTTGACCTGGGGGGGGGCAAGGTGGGTGTGGCCAGCTCAACATCACTCCTGTCGGGGGCGTCTGGGGTGGCCCAAGTGCTCTGCCAGCAAAAACGGGCTCCCCAGCTCCATTTTCAGTTGCCACAACCTCCTGTAACCCTCCGCCCATAGAAACGGAGCTTGGGAGGACCATGTGCAGAAACTGGCAGAAGTACCACGGGTCGGTCCTTTGCTGTTTCCAGGGCAGCCCCGTGGGCCAGATCTAAGTACCCCACAGGCTGGATCCGGCCCCTGGGTCTTGAGTTTGACACCCCTGTTCTAGAATGAATACCAGGTCACCTACAAATGCTTGTAATTTATATTTTTCTCTTTTTATTTCCAAACCTTTTATTTCTGGATCTTGTCTGATACTTCTATTTAATACTTCCAATATTAATATGGATAGTAACAGGGACAGCAGTCATCCTTGTCTTGTGCCTTTTTTATATTAAAATTTGTCATCAAGTCCCCATTCACTATCACTTTTGCCATTTGTTTGGAGTATATTGTCTTAATCGTATTTATAAACTTCTCGCCATAGTCCATACACTCTAATTGTAACATAAATTGCCAATTTATGTTGTCAAATGCTTTCTGTGCATCTAATAAAATCAACCCCATTTGTTTTTCAGAACGTACTTCATAGTATTCCAGCATATCTAAAATAAGTCTTATATTGTTCTTAATTTGTCTTTTGAGTAAAAATCCATTTTGATCTGGATGGATAAATTCATTCAAGAATCTTTTTAATCTTTCTGCTATTATTGATGCAAAATTTTTGTAGTCTACATTTAGTAGTGATATAGGCCTATAATTCTTTATCTGTGTTAAATCTGAGTCTTCTTTTGGGATTAATGTTATATTTGCTTCTGTCCACGAATTTGGTATCTTAGCTTCTAACGGTACTTCATTATAAACCTCTAACATTGTCAAATTTAGTGAATCCTGTAAGTATTTATAAACTTCTGTAGGTAATCCATCTGGTCCTGGTGTTTTGTTGTTCTGTTGTCTATTTATCGCTTGTTAATTCCATAATCGTTATTTTTTCATTTAGCATTACTTTCACATTTACAGACATTTTTGGTAGTTTAGCTTTTTCTAGGTATTGCTTTCCTCTGAGATTTTTTCTTGATCATACAATTTCCCATAGAACTCCTGGATTATTTTCTATTTCATCTCGTTTTGGTACTGTAATATTCCCCTCTCATCTAGTAGTTTATTTATCAATTTCTTCTCTTTCTCCTTTTTCAGTTTATATGCCAGCCATCTTCCTGGTTTACTGGCATTTTCAAAAAAGTTTTGTTTTGCTCTTTTGATTTGTTGTGCCAATTCTTTTTCCATTAGATTCAGCTTATGTTTTATTATTTCCATTTGGATTTTTTAATTTCCCTTTTCTCTTTTTGTAGTTCTGATTCAAGTTTTTTGTGTTCTTCTAATATCTTTTGCTGTTGTCTTTTTTTTATTTTTTTGTCGCTGTATAAATTATAGCTAATCCCCGATGTATGCTTTGACTGTGTCCCATAGGTTTTGCAGTGAAGTCTCTTCTTTTTTATTCTCCTTAAAGAAGAATTCCATTTCTTCAACTGTTGTAAAAATATAAATTCTTTATATATTCTTGTAAAAATTCTTTATCTTTTAGTATAGATTGATTCAATACCCACCTTGATCTTTCCTTTTGGCCCTTCCAACTGACTTTTATTGGGTTATGGTTGGCCAATATATTTGTTTCAATCTCTATCTCTTGCACATTTGTTCTCAATTCCGGGGACATCCATATCATATCAATTCTAGACCATGATTTGTACCTATTGGAGTAGAATGTATACTGGTTTTTCCCTGGATTTGTTTCTCTCCATATATCCTGTATACATGTTTCCCTTACCATTTTAAAGAAAGCCCTCAGGAGGGTCTTACTTTTCCCCCTGCTTTGCTACATCTATAGTCCAGTTTCATGTCTACAATTGCATTAAAATCTCCTACCACACAAATATTTTCATATTCCATTTCAATTATCTTCTTATGGAGTTTCTTATAGAATTCTTCTTGTTTACTATTTGGTGCATATATTGCTATCAAAAGTACCTGTTTTTGGTTTATCACTGCTTCCATCATCAAAATTATTCCTTCTTCATCTATTTGGACTTTATTGTTTCCTTGATATATAAAGCTATCCCGCTTTTCTTTTGTTGTGCTGATGAGGAGTATAGTTTCCCAATTTTTGGACATTCCAATAATTTACTGTGCTGTTTTTTAATATGAGTTTCTTGTAAGCAGTTTATATCTAATTTTAATTTTTGTAATCGTGGGTAGATCTTTTTCTTTTTCATGGGGGAATTCAATCCATTTATATTGATTGAGAACATCTCAATTTCCTCTTCCATTTTCCTTACTTATAGATAGGTCTTATTCTCCAAGTTGTCCTTATTTGTCTCTGGTCTTTCGCTCTTGCTCCTTCTCCTTCTGCTTTCTCCATTTCATTTTCTTCTTGCTGTATACTCCTTTCCTCTCTTAATGGTTCCTCTCGCCTCTCACATTCCATTCCTCCTGCTTCTTGTCCATCATTGGTACTGAAGTAGTTATCATAGAATTCCAATGCTTTATCTATCGAATCCAATCTCTATCTTGTACCATCCAGTATTCCCTCTGGTACCAACCATCTAAAATTTACATCTCTTTTAATCAGTTTCGTCGTCAAAAATTGGTATTGCTTCCGTAGCTGTCTTACCCTTCTAGGGATCTGTTTGAGGACAATTTCTTTCCCTCTATATTGCAATGGCTCGTCTTTTACCTTTTTGAGTATTTCATCTCCTGTTGTTTTTTTAAATAAATCTCACGTGCACCTCTCTTGGTAGTTTATGTCTCTTCACATAGCTCATATTTAATTTAAATATTTAATCTATCTCTGCATCCATTTCTTGTTTTCCAATTTTTAAAGCACTTGCCAACAATTCTATTATCACTTCTGGGAGCTTTTCCTCTTTTTCTCTTCTATGTTTTGGAATCTTAGAAAGTAGGCCGCCTTTTCCATTATAATGCTTCCTTCCAGGTCTTTATTAGCTTGTGCTAGTTTTTGATTTATCTCATCTACTTTTTTCTCAGCTTCTTCTGATTTCTCTATTTTCTGGATCCATTGTTCATTTTTTGTTATTATTTGCTGAAAGTTCCCTACTCTCTCATCCATGTTATGAATCTGTTCCTTCATTTCTCCCAAGTCGGTTTTCATCTCATTCTTTGCCATGGCCTCCTGGATGGACTGGAGCACCATTTGTATGTCTTTTTGAAATGTATTCATTTTTTCTTGTTACAGCATAGTGTCTATTGTTCTTTGGCTTGATGGACTTGAGGCAGCCAATGTTGGTGGTGTAGAAGATGCTTTCTTGCCAGTCCTAGTAAGGCTCGAAACACTTGTCATTGTCTTTTTTTGCTCTATTCTTATCTTCTAAACATACTCATTCACCTTAATCTCCAGTATCAAATCTCTTAGATACAGAAAAGACAATAATCCCAAATAGATCACCCATGTCCACCCTAACCATGATGCCCCAGTGATCCAAGGGGCCTAGGCACCAAAGAGAAAGCTCAAAAGTCCAGTTCACTCAGTCACAGAATGTTTCTTCAAGGGTTAGGGTTAATATGATAGTATTTTACGGATTTTTAATCCATAAAATCAGTCTATTGGGAGGATAGAAGGAAAAACTTCTTTGTGATCATCAATTATATCCTTGTCTTCTGTCAGTTAGTATTTGTAATTCAGGAAAGAATGTATAATCCAAAAGGCCCACTAGATTCCCCAGTACCTCAATATCAAAATATCCAGAAAACCAAAAATCTGCTTCACTTATTCTCCAAATAGTTCCAAGCTGTTCCACTCTATCAATATTTGTAATCCATCAGAGTTCAAGGAGTTGGAATTTCCATAAACTCACTCTCTATCATCCAGCAACAAGCACCCAGCAACTTGCAATTTTACAGCTGTCCTCTTATCAGTTCCATGTACCACGTCTCAACAGATGTGGTACATGTCTTCTTGCTTTTGCAGTTTTGTAATTTTCTACTATTTATTAACTTGTGTAATGTCTTTTCCAGTCAGTAGATGTCGCTCTAACTCTTTTTCTTAGTAAAGCTTAAGAAATTTTCATCAAAGATTTGCTGTACTATTCAAAAAACATAGTCCATTCCTTAAGTTAGTTTCACAATATTGTAATGTCCAGTCCAGTTTTCCCATTATTTTAATTTTGGTAACTTCCCATTAAAATTGACTCTTGATGTCTCCTTTGACTTTTTTGATGTCTCCTTTAGCTCCAATTTTAACTTGCCACTTTTTTGGGGGGGGAGGGAAACAATCCCTTCCTCCCTGTTCTATGGAGTCCTGATTTTCAAAAACTTTTTTGGGGAGAGGGGGGGAATAGTCTACACAGTAGAAGTTTTAAAACAGTAATTTTTTCTTTACTTTTTAAACTTCTTTACATACATACTTTAAAGTTCACTTTCAATGATACTTTACAAAGTTTAAAAATTGAGCATTATATATAAAGGGGAAAAACCCTTCATTTTAAACCCCAAACTACATTAAAACTTTCATTCAATTACATATAACGCACTAATAAAAATCCAATTAACTTCAATTAGCTCATGTTCAATATTTTACAAATTTTGGGAACTATTCAACATTACATAGAAGGGAGAGACTTCCAGTGGTGCCACAGCATTTCAGATGTGGAAATGGTGGGGCTCCTTGGAGCCCCACGAAAATCCTGTCTGCCAAGCCACCGCCGACAGGTCTGCGGACCTCCCCTGTCCTGAAGGGACAGGGGGACAAGGAGGGACCTCCTCGGATGGTCAAGAGGAATGGGCAGGTTGCTCGAGACCGGAGGAAATCCTCCATGCTGCTGGTGGTGGGAGAAGCAGTCATGGCGACTGTTCCAAAGCCGCGGCAGTCGGGACAAGCGTTGGGCAGAGCAAGCTGTTTGAGCGCTGGGTGAGTAAGATTAGTCCAGGCGGGAACAGCTTTCAAAGATTTGGAATTTACAATGCACTAGCCTTAACAGCAGCTAAGAATCATCTGGGCAAAAGATTAAATTGAGTAACAAAGGAGAGAAGACTCTTTAAAAGACAATAATATCTAATACTTGCTTTTGGAACTAAATGACTTTTTGGATGGACTTTTGGCTATTAAGAAGAATGGACTGACTGTAAAAGGGAAAGAGGGAGAAGAGGAAATGGAATGTTGTTTCTAAAAACTGTGAGAGCATTAAGCAGAGGGAGTTTAAAATGGACGTTTGTTAACAGCCTGTTAACAAAAGGGAAAGTGATTTGTAAACTGTGAAATTCTTGCTGTTTAAAGAAGAAACTTTGTATCTTACTTCTTGAACTGGAGTCT
>JANHZT010001814.1:185974-199925 GCA_032468215.1 Stegonotus admiraltiensis | reverse complement strand
TGTTTAATAGTTTTTATCTTGGTTTTAACTTTTGTACTCTGTTGTTTTATCATGGCTGTTCACCGCCCTGAGTCCCTAATGGGAGAAGGGCGGTATAGAAATAAAATTATTATTATTATTATTATTATTATTATCATCATCATCATCATCATCATTATTATATGTACACTACTAGGGAAATACAATCAAAGGGGGCAGAGCTTATCCCCATCTTATTTACTTACTGGTAAAAGAATGGAAGAGTGGCAATGTGGAAGTTGCAAGTACTACAGTAAGAGCCTCACATGCAAAGTTGCCAATGCAGATATATAGGTAGTCCTCAACTTATGATCACAATTGAGCCCAAAACCTATATTGTTAAGTGAAAAATTTGTTAAGTGAGTTTTGCCACATTTTTCAACTTTTCTTATCATGTTTGTTAACTGAATCACTGTAGTTGTTAAATTAGTCACATGGTTGTTAAGTGAATCTGGTTTCCCCATTGACTTTGTTGGTCAGAATGTTGTAAGAGGGGATCACATGATCCTGGGACACTACAACCATCATAAATGTGAGTCAGCTGTCAAGCAACTGAATATACCGGTAAATGATGTGACCATGGAATGCTACAATGGTCATAAGTGTGAAAAATTGTCTTAAGTCACTTTTTTCAGTGCCGTTGTAACTTCAGACAGTCACTAAATGAACTGTTGTAAGTTGAGGACTACCTGTATATGATGAAAAACACAGTAGCCTTTTCTGTTTCTGTTTTCTGTTTCAGGGCATCTATTTCACCCAAACATGCTATGTCAAAAGACAGCAGCAACCTGCTGGTGGAGAATTTATTAAATCTATGTGTTTTGTGCTAATACACACTCCAAATGCGCCTTCTATTAATACAGGTGCTCTTTAGCATCATCCAAATATTACCTGAGAATTTAGGAGCGTATGAAGAAGCAGAAAGGAAAAAAACCTTTTCCATATTTCTTCCATACTCTTCTTAGTTAAAAGTATCACTCTGTTTTAGAAAACAAGAAAGCTCATCCATGAGGCAAGCTTGATTCCTGATAATTTAAGGGACTTAAATTCTTGGCAAGGCTACAAAAATGGTTTGCCATCGCCTTCTTCTTCCAGGATATTTGTCTACACATTTTATTTGTTATTTTTTATTTCCCACCTTTTGTTCAGTTGAGACTGCACTCCCTCCTCCTCCTCCTCCTCCTCCTATTTTCCACAGCCAGCACTTCCTGAGCTGGTTGGGCTGAGAGAGTGTGACTGGTCCAAAATCACCCAGTGAGCTCCTGTTGGAGCAGAACCTACAGCTTAAGATATTGGTTGGTCTTAGTCCAATATCTTAACCATCATACCACGTTGGGTCCCATCTTTGCTTTTCATCTTCCCGATCTGATCTCCAATTCGCTGGAGCACTCTGATTGTTTACCAGCTCTGATTATTTTAACTTCTAAGTCTATGAAGGAGAAAAACAAGATGAGATATGCCTTAGTAAAGAGAAGAGGATCCTGCAGCTCCAGAAGGAGAAAAACAGGATATGAACAGAGAAAACCCAAAGATCACAGTTACCTGGAGACAGAGCCAAAGCTAATCCCTCATTCTGGGAGCCTATTGATATGGAGAGTTTTATCTGAAAGGAAGATACTCCACTGTGGACGCTCTGGCTTGGTGGAGGGGTGAGGCTGTGCTTGCTTTGGAATGTGTTTGTTTGGATGCAGTTTAATTCGAAGGAGGAGGTTTTAATCAGTGGGGTTCAATAGCCCCCCCCCCTTCAGCATGGAAAATTGGCTTAGGAGGTGGCTGCCATCCATTAATTAGCCCTTTTTGGAGCTTCTCTGTAGATTTTTCCTTGATCAATTGGCATGCCCTTCCTGGTTCACCATCCACATCTTGATTGCATCCACATCTGTTCACGCAGGGCCACGAGATCATGGCTAATATACCAAGGTAGCCCAGAGCCTATTAGAAAGAAACCCAAGAAGATAGCTCTTGTAGCTAGCTTAAAAAGATCGGCCATTGTCATGGCCTAAATGTTTTCTTCCCAAGATTGAAGCCATCCATCCGTTTTTCCATCTTGCAGAGGAAAATAAAGCACGGAGCATTAAAATGAAAGGCTTGTTGCTGGATGGTATGGAAAGAGAGAGGAGCCCAATGTGGATAACCTTCCATAAGTCCTGATAACATGCGCAGACAGTTTGGCTCCTCCAAAGATTGTTGGGTGCGACAGAGCCTGAGGGAAAACTAATGCTATTGTTCTTGGTTGTTGTTTTTTTAAGTGTGCAGAATAGGGAGGAATGACCATCTTCACTATCTCACTATCTCCTTCAGCAAGCTTACATCTGATTTTCCTAGCCACTTTCCTAGACCCTCTTTTCCCAGTTGCCAGAACTGGCCATACTGATTAGGAACAATGGGGGGAGGGTAGGAGGTTGGTGGAGAGATGGCTATAGGCAGAAGCAAAGGTTTCCAGAGAGGTTTTCCAGTAAAAACAATCAAAAGTTCCTGGGATTCTCTAAATGTTCTCTCCTATTTTGATAGTTGGGGAGGGTGTGAGCCTCAGCACTCAGGTTTGTCGCGTGCATATGGTTAAAGCATGTTCATTAAAAAAAATCTTGAAAAATATACAGTATATGGGTAATCTTCCACAGGAAATTTTAATTAGAATTTGCATGCAGTTTTTAAAAGGTGGGGGGAGGGAGATGGAAAACTAAAATATATTCTGTTCTGATTTTATCTCAGTTGCATATCTTGTAAATTACCTTACTAGAACACTATCTTGAAAATGCTGACTTTCCCACGTGTGTGTATATTTGTGTGTATGCACACACCCCTGAAAGCTTCTTTCACACATTTGCCTTACATTCTATCCACTTCCTTACCATCTTTTTCTGTCCCAGCTCTTATCTTGTACAATCTACCATAGACTGCCTCCTCCAATTCCACCACCTTCCCACAGATGTGTTTCTCAGTCTAAGGACTCTAACTCTGGAGTCCACACATCTTAAAGTTGCGGCAATTGAAAAACAATGGGCTAGATTTGCGATGGCAAAAAGGTTAGCCATCACTGGGTTAGATTATATTTCCCACCAGTGCTAACTGGCGGATGATGAAAATGGGGAGGGGGAAGAGAGATCTTGCAGAAAGACTAACTTTATAATATGCTACTAATCCCAGGCACTGGAGTGACCCTTAGATTCCCATAATGATTTTCGGGGCCACATTTATGATACGCGTTCTGTGACAAGTCCTCCAAGTGTGATGCAGTAAATCAGACCCACTTTTTGGGGTCATTTTTCTGCCTTTTCCTGGAATAACATTTAGAAGTCTCAGTCTGATTGCACAGATTAGTGGATCACGTTATTTCCCAAATCACCTATTATTAAAATGAAGTTTGCTTATTGGATCCTAGAAACTGATATCCCTAAAGAATAATGAAGCGTGCTAATTTCCCCCCACCCTCTTTATCGGAAGCACTTCATGCAGCAGTGGGTTCCGCAGGTGCAGGATCATGCCGTTTTACATGAATATTCATTTTGTCAGATGTACTCAAGTAAATTAAAGATCTGCATAATTTGGATTAAAGTATTCCTCCTCTTTCTCCTTCCGCGGGCTTTTAATTTCCCCCCACCGGCCCACTTTTTGTCTTCGGATGAAGAGTTTCCCTTGAGCCGAAGTTTAATGAGTCGTATCTCTTGTTACCATTATAAGCAGAGAGGAAGCAAAAGGCTGGGCGAGATTGAACTCTGCTTAATCCCCTTTGCAGAAGCTTTGGGGGAGAGAATTTAGCTAATGTGAGTGTAAAAAGGCCCCGGCTCTGGCGGGGGAAGCGGCAGAAGGAGGGGACCGGGCGGGGGCGGGGCAGGCCCCTCTGATCCTCCCCCTCCGGCCTGGCTCTTTTCGCGGCCCATTGTTGGCTCGGAGCTGGCCGGCTGTGCGCTTCGCGGGGGTGTAACTTGAGAGCTTTCGCTACAAAGTCCCAGCGCCTGTTGCAGAAGCCGACAGAAAGCTCACGAAGTGGAATCCGCGTTTCTCGCTTCGGGAAGAGCCAGAGAAGAACGTTGAAGGTTGGCGGCGGCGGCGGCGGCGGCGGCGCCTTGCCGGATTTATGCTTGCGCGGGACGAAGCGCCGCGGCCAAAGACCGGGACCCTGGCGCATCCTTTTCTTCCTACCCTCCGAGGGACGGAGCCCGGGAAGACGGAGTAGTCGGGGACAGCTCTTAAGCCGGCAGGAGGAGGAAAGGTAGGTCCCGGGTTGGTTGCCTTGAGGCACCGGGGATGGTGTGAGAATGGGAAGGAGAGGATCGGCGCTCTTCTCTCCGAAAGCGGACAGTGGGGCGAGAGGCAGGCGCGGAACTCTTGAGATCTTGCCCACGGGAACCCGGAGACCTTCCGGGGTGGCTGATGTGGCCGACTTTGACCCGGAGGGTCTGTAAATCTGTTACTAAACCGTCCGGCTGCGCAGAAACTTTTTTTTTTGTCTCCCCGGTTTAAAAAGTAAGCTGTTCTACCTAGGGAGGACATCGTTAAGTGCAACTTCTTCCCTTGCCCCACGTCCACGCCGTGCGCTGAGAACGCGCATCGTGCCCACACGGGCCGCGTGTAAGTGACAAGGCAGATCCCCGCCGTTCCACTCTAAACATCCCCTTCAAAAGTTGCTAGACGCAACTTTTGCACAAACACAGCCCAAAACCTCACTTAAGCGAACGGGGCTTGGGTTCTTACATGGCACTTAAATCCATTAATTTCAATGTGAGTAAACCTGCGTTATTGGAGGGCGCGCGCGCGCGCGTGTATGTGTTACTCGAATGCACACGTGTGCTTTGTTTGGACAAGTAGTTTAAATCCTCGCAATAGGATGAAACTTCACCCGTGTTTCTTCCATTTACACCCCCCCCACACACAACATTGCCTGAGGTAATTCATGAAGTTTTCTTTTAGTGGCCTGGGCCAGTTTCCTAAGATCTGTTCAGCACAAGTTCTGGAGAGCCACATGAAAATGATGTATTGTGGAGATGTGCGAAAGAGGGGAAATTATAGGTGGATTTATTCAGTGTGTTGCAGGATGGTTGCCAATGGTGATCTTAGGGATTGATTCCTTTGTCAGATAGAAGCTCTTAAGTTTGTCTCTTGAACTTTGAGCTCAAAAAAGTGCAGCTTGGAATGACACCTTAAACCTTGTGTTGGCAAGACAGGATGAACTGTAAACAAACTACACCCCTCCCCCCACCATGTTAGTTTACTAGGTGAAGCCAGCCTGATTGGTTTATGGTTGTTGTGTCAGATAATTATCTCAGATAATGGATTAATTGCATTTACCAAGGTTCAGTTAAGCATAGATAATTGTACAGTAAGAACAGGATTGCTGGGAACTTTCAAAGCAAGTACTATATTTCAAAACCTTAATAAGCTAAAGACCATTTGTTACTAAAACTATTTCGCTTCTTTGATGGCATTTCATAAATAGGTTGTTTGTATCTAGTGTTGAGAATGTTTGAATATTTGGATTGGCAAATGAATGTATTCCATTCCCTGCCACTTCTTTCCTTTGAGATAATGCTAAGTAATACTTTCACAGTCTAAAAAGCTTTAGTAATTGTACCTGTACACTGACCTACTGACCTCCAAAATGTTTGGAAGGAAACCTGGGTAGTTATAGACACATATCAATAATGTGTTACAGGACAAAAGAGTGACTTTCATTTTTCTCTTTTAATTAAGTATCTGAGTATCTAACTGGGAGCCAGAGTGAAGAAGAAGAAAAGATAACAGGATGACAGCTCTGTGGTGTGATCTTCTTAGGGTTCTGGTGGTCGCAACAATATGTCCTAGGATATCTGCATCCACAGAAGGATCCAGGGATCCAGGTGAGAGTTACTGGGAACTATTGCTATTGATAGAATTAGGAAAAGACTGAATATGGAAAATGGTATAAAGATGCTTTCTGTAGTAAAAGAAGACACTCTGACCTTTTGAGGAGTATGCCTTACAAGCCTCAACCATCATGGCAAGTTATGAGGCATTTCAAATTTGTTCTTCAATCTAGTGGACAGCAGCAGACTCTTGCTGCTGACTTTTAATCACTCCTACTTTATTGAAGAGCTTTCATGTTCTGAGCTGTCTTTTTGACAAGAAAAATATGTGATGGAAAACAGGAAGCTATCACTAATACAGTTTGTCAAAGACATGTAGTGAGTCAGTGGCAAGAAATGGAAATCTCTAAGATCCAAGTCCAACTCTTTGTCTAACCAAGGTTAGTTCTGAATATTTTGTGCAATAAGAGTTTGGTGTAAGTCATTTGGAATTTAAATAACCAACGTGGTGTAGCAGTTAAGAAAAGAGTTGGACTACAGGACCAGGGAGATGAAAATTTGAGTACATGTCCCCAAGCATGGAAGCACTGAGCAACCTTGAACCAGTAACTTATCTTTTAGCCCAACTTACCCAGCAGGGATGTTGTGCAGAAAATTTGTCATAGAGAATGCTATGTATACTCCTTTTGTCCCTTAAGGAAAGGTAAAATATAAACCTATCTGTTTATAAATGTTGAGTGATTAGACTTCCAAAGGTCATTGACTCCCATCTTCTAATCTAAAAAGCCTATTAAAATGAAAGGAAATTCAATAGAAAAAGCTGGAGTATGTTTCTGCATAAGTAAACTATAATCTGGTACTAAAAGCAAATTGCTTTGAGGCATGGCATTCCTACTGTATATTTCAAAAAGATGTTCTTCACTCACTCTATAAAAGATTCCAGCTGGTTCCAGCTGGTAGATCTCAACTTCCAGTTTAAAAAAAAAGGAAAAATAAAATGCCATAAGCCTAAAAGTCTTCCCATTCCCTGGAATTTAAGACTCACAAAGGTGTTTTCTGCACATAGGAAATTCCTGATTCTGACTGCAAGTGTAAAATTTACAGGCAGATTTTCTGCAGTCAGCATACAATTGTACCTCTTTAAATACTGTGCCAAAGTAGTTTTGCGCAAGCAAGATCTCAATAGTGTCAAATTTCTGCTTCTTTGTCATGGAAAACTTGTTAATCTTCTTTACAATAGGGATAGTTATCTTTTCATCTAGTCCTCACTTTGCCTCTTAATTATCTTAATTCTTGACTGTAAAAGAACTATATATTTTAATGGTGTGTAATGGAGGATAGAACTAAGTACACTTGAATCAATTGGAAAGATGTAGATTTCTTTGAAGAAGTATAACATTGCATCATTACAGGACTGCTATCATATTAAGAAAATGTAGTATTTATTGAAATGTGCATTGTAAGTTTGGTTGTGGACCGATGGTATGGGACTGAAGCCTATGCAGATACATTTAAAAATGTGACCCATGTATCTCATATATGTCTATATCTGTATCACTATATCTATAGTGCTTTCTCTGTACCTGTACTTGTATATCAGCCTGTACTGTATGTATGCATATGTATATGTTTATATATTGCTATAGTTTGACATTTTTTGAGCTGCTTCTACAATAAGTAGCTAGCATCCTTGCAGATTGTTTTACTGACCTCACTGAATAATCTAATTCATTTAAGTTTGCATTTCTGGGATTCCCTAGTGGAATAAGAGTAAATTGCTCTGCCAGGTGCTTGGCACTTTGACTCATGCTTGAGAAAAGATGCTTCTTCCCTAACTGGCCCATCCATGAAACAGATGGGATAATTGTTTTTTGTGCCAACCAGCTGCCTGGGTGCCTCTGAGCCGACTGTCACATCATGCTAGTCATTGCGCTTTGCTGCTATCCAGCAATCTGCATTAATGGACTGAGGAAGCAATGTGATGGTTGATACAGAGCTTGTTCTTTGCTATCTCTTCTGAGATTGGCACCATAAGCACCCTGATCAGGAGAATAAGGGTAAACTCTGGAGCTTCTGCCTTTATAATCCGGTTTAATGAAATAATCTAGTTTTGTAATCAGTGCTGCTTCTGAAGAAGAATAAAAATAATAATATTTGTGAGAACCCACTGACAAACTCAGTGTTTCTGAATAAGTCGTCTCACAGTAAATGTGAACTTTACTCCCAAGTAGAAGGTGCCAGATATTTGTTTAGCACTGATTCCACTTGTCAAAGTCCATTGCTTGGGTGGCAAGATGACAGGACACCTTTACAGGTCCCAAAAACGACATTGTTAAGAGTTGTCAGTGTTTTACCAGATTTCATATTAGTTACAAATTATTTTCTTGCTCAGTAGAAGGATTTTGAATTACTTGGAAAGATCTTAAATGCTAATAAACCCAATCAGTTAGGAATTGGAAAATGAGGTGACAAAGAAGAGCAACTTGAGAATAGAGTCTTCAACTGTACTTTTCTAGATTTGTTGAAAGTCCAAGTTACATAATCTGTACAGTGTTTTTCAACATTTGAAATCCCTCTCTGGTCAGTCACTGTGAATTGGTCACCAAGGCCCCTTATCAAACATGACTTCATCATGTTTTTCTAAAGGGAAGGGAGGGCTTTTCCTCCTTTCCAATCAGAATGGTTTCCTCAGTCGGAAGGAATATTTATAGCAAATAATTTAATTATCTCGGCAATTACATTAAACAATTCTTTTAGTAAAGAACAGCTGCAAGGGAATATTCCCCTCTGCACAAAACCAGATTCCTACATTGTGGATGAAGGTTGATTTATACAGACATGCTATTTAATTGGCCATTAATTAACATTCATCTTAACTTAATAAAAGTGTCTTAGACTTTAACATGGACTATCTATCTAATGAACGTGAAGCAAATCACATTCAACGATGTGATCATTGAATTCTGTTGTAATTCTTACTCCCAGTTTGTCAGGCTTTTGATCTCAGGCACTGATATAATATAGACCGCTTTACCCTTTGCAAAGGAGCAGAAGGGCCCGGTGGCCATTCTGCCTCAGGCAGGAAAAGTCTCAGGGCTCACCCTGAAGTTCAGATGGGAGGGAGGATGAACTGGACATCCCTGCAATTCACACCGTTTGCAGGAATTCCTTCCCCTTGGCAGCCTAAGGGTAAGTAGGAGGGAAGGGGCTACCTGGGAAACCTGCTGCTGCTGGTGGTGGTGGAGCAGGCTGGGACACATTGCTTTGTGGACCTGAAGAGGTGGGTCACCCCTGCAGCTCAGGCCTCTCAGAAAAAGGGGGAGGGGGAAGGCGTTATCAATTAAGTGGGTTGCCATTAAGCAGGTTTCATTGAGGGAGATCAGACTTGGTTCAGGAGCGAGTTGGTTGAAGGGGTTGCTGGCAGTGCTCCTACAACTGGAGTTAATGTTGGAGGAGGATGGGTCACCAAAGCAATTATAGTTCAAATCCAGGTTAGACAAACAGGGAGGCGGGAAGCTGTGGAGTCAACTGAGTGTGAAACCTCTCACTCCCGCTCATGCCACGGAGGAAAGGAGGGAAGCCTCTGGGCTGAGGGAAAGCTGTGTGGGAGGGAGCTAAAGGGGAAGGGAGGGGCCAGGAGGGGATGGGTGCAGCTGGGGACAAAGTTGCTTCCTTGGGACTTACAGGCGTGCATGTGCCCAACTAGGAGTAATGGTGAAGGCTTTCTGTCTCATTTCTTCTCCCCACCCCCACCCCCACCCCATCCTGGGATGCAGAAGCAGAGGAAGAGCTAAGAAGAGAGCCGGAGTCCTTTGCTGAAAAAGGGGCTGGCCCCTATTGTGAGCTGGGGCAAGGAGAGCACGGGAAAGGAGCTGTGGGGCTAGGACAATGGGGGAAGGGTTAGTGGTCCCGGGCTTCCTGACATGTTCATTTTGGAATCTGTCAAAACAGTCACCTTGGGCTCAGGGACTGATCACTCAATTGAGAGCTCCCACAGAGAGAATTTTTTTGAGGGGGGTTGAGCTTGAAAGTCATGCTTCAGTGTTCCTGGGGATCCTTTCTCCAGCCCAGGAGTGGCAGGAAAGGGGCTTTGATGACATCATTGCCAGGGCAAGGGAGGGAATGCAGAACAAAAGGGATTATGGACAGGATTTGGAGAATCCCAAAGTGGAAAGAGTGGAATTGGGCAACACTTTTCCACAACTCTGTTACTTTAAACTCCTATTTAGCCTGTAAGCATAAAAAACAACAGTAAAACACCCAGTAAGCCTTCAGCTTGTATATGTGTTTACCTGATACTGCTTTCTCCTTCCAAATGACAGATTTGCTGAATCTGTGCACAATCACAGGCTTGTGCGCTTAATTCATAGTCAAAAGAGAAGAGACAGTTTTTCCAATGCAACCTAACATTTTGGCTAGCTTTACCCTGTGGTTTGCTGTAGAGCAAGCCAGAAATTGAGTGCGTGCCTCTAAAGTTAGAGCAACTGCGGAGATTCCTGAATATCTTGCATATTAGTCTGCTCCCCACGTCCCAAATTTTATCTTCCAGATCTGTTAGAAATGTTGTAAATTAAGGTTTTAAAAATGCAAGATTCTCAAAAATGTTTAAGCACTTGGGTGGGAACGTATTTGAACAGAAGATTCTGAAGAAAAACGGAGTGTAAGAATGCAAAATATGTATGAAATTTAGCATGTAAACAACATTGTCAGATTAATGCTTTTATTAAAACAATACTTACAAATATGCACCAAGTTTGAGCTGTTACACCCTAAGAAACCAAGTACATCTTTTATACCCATTTTAAAAAAGAAGAAAAAAAAATTGAAGGTATGAACAGGTCTCTCTAGTTGTATAATGTATTTTGTGCTTTTACTCTGCGCTCTGTGGATTTCAGAAGATGAAAGGTTTACATGAATTGAAAATAGTAGATGGACATCACTTGCTACTTTTGAAATCTTTGCACTGTGCTTAGTTTTCAAACTTGCATCGGATTATTCCTCAGCACAGAAGACAGGAATCTGAAGGCAGTGGTGTTGGAGGCGAAATTGTGAAAAAGTTTTGCTATGAGGTTAGGAGTAATATGTTGGGCAACTTTCCAGATTGGATTATCCTCCTTGATCAAACTGCTACTTCTCTGTCCCAGAGCAAAATCTTACTTTGTTGATCAGTTTCACCCAGGGAGGTCCCCACAGAACTCTGAGCTTTATAACTAGTTACCATAACTGCATTTTAACTTAGGCTGCTGCGTGAACCCAACTCATGTTGTTAGTTCATGGTTCAGAATGTTCTGAGGGCACTTGAGTAAATCCCAGCTCAGTTATGCCTGGACAAGCGTGACATACTAACACAACCAGTTGAAACTTTTTTTCTGTACCAAGTTAAATCTGGGCACGGACATATTTATAAGTTGCTGTTTTAAGTGCAGCTATACTTAAGATCTTCCATCACTCCTAAAGTTAGGTTTTGGAATTGGTGAAATAACAAAAAGTGAGTAGCTAAGCTGAGTTCCTTCAGCCTGCAGCTTTCCTAGAGTGTTGAGACCGTAGCAATTCAAATGTCCACCATGAGCTTTTGGTCGCAGTATTTGAAGATCGTTATGAGAACAGTACTCAGATTAAACATGTCTGAAGGGTACCTGCTTGAAGAACTCTGGCATATGTAATGGAAAATCCTACTACACTACCATTGTGCCTTAATACACTAAGGATGTAAGATTTTTATGCTGGGATAAAAATAGCTTTGCTTTGTAGAGTTTGTTAAATGGCTTATTCCATCATTCAAAGTATTTGTAAGCTGGCAGGAGAGCAGGAAAAACTTGTCATTTGCATTGATCATCCCTTCTTTATATTGGACAGAGATATTTGACAGTCACATGCTTGAGACAGAAGAGGAGCATCTGGTTTTGGATCCAGGGAGCCAGCTGAAGCTCTACTGCAGCACCAATCACAGTCTTGTTATCACGTGGTATAAGGAAGACAAGCAACTTCCCCCTAGCGAACGCATCCACATTCAGCAAAATTTGCTGGAGATTCCTGAAGCCACTTACGAAGATTCAGGATTATACTCATGCCGTGCGCGGAATACTGGGGAAAGTCTGCGTAATTTTACTATCTCTGTTGTAGGTAAGTGCATAAGACTAGGAAGGATTGCAGTGGTCTAACTGGTTTCAAAATATCCAAAGATATTTACTGTTTTCAAAAAAAACACAGGAAGCAGCTTGAAGTATGCTGAATCAGATCACACGGTCCACTGAGCTCAGAATATCATCAGCAAACATGGTACGATTATAGACCAGAGCCTTTCCTACTCTTGCTTAGAGATGCTCAGGGGTTGAGATTGTGCACTGTCACACATTATACCATTTAACAACATAGGGTCTCAGATTTTACATATTAATTTATTAAATTTGTTATGGCTGCCTACTCTGGGCAGTTTATAATATTGAACTACACAATTAAAAATATGATAACGAAGTAATAACCACTCAGATTAGAAAACAACCATAACTAAAGAAAATGCAACAGGGTCTCCACACACACACTAATTCCAGGCCTTTAGAAGACATCTTGCAAAACACAAGGATGGCTATAAGATGAAACTTCCTTTGCAAAACAACATCTACAATGTAACCCTTGGTGTACAAATCTAGCACTGCAGTGTCACCTCTCTTTATTTGACCTTTGTAACTGCCCTTCCCTTCATCCACCTAACATTTTGCCTCTTCTCCTCAAAGAGTGCTGGCACAACAGTAAAGAAACCAAACCTCTTAATATATGGTGTCCATCCACTATCCCATAATTACTTGGGGGTGTTTTCGTACAAAGTGTCACCTGTGCTCATTTTGATTTTAGATTCATTGGGTTCAGGAGATGATGATGAAGACAGTGATGTGGAGAATTCTCATATTGATTCTAATGAAGAGCCTGTACACGCCCATCAAGGTTAGTATTGGGGTCATTAATCTATCCTTATTCAATCTTGTGGACTATGGCCCTTTAGGAGCAAAGACAAGGAAAACAGATATCTTCCCTCTATTGCAAAAATCTCAAGGAACCCCAAAGTGTGGGACAGTTATTACCACCACTCTGCTACCAAGGATGACACATGACTTGGTAGTCACATGTCACATAGCCTGCAACTGGTGTCTTTCAGAATGTTGTGTATTCCTGGCAGAATGAATGCAGTGCTGTCATTTGTTTTGGCACACCGTTGAGTGCCTATGTAACATTTTCTGTTCCTTAAACTCTTGTATTGTTGCTTTTTTTTCTTGAAAGTCAGTTCAAGGTTCATCCCCTCCCTGCCTCAGTTATAGCAAAAAATCCACCTTTGTTCCCAAGAAGAGAACACTTGTGAAGCCTTCGTTAAAACCTGAATGGGTCATGTCACTTTTTTTTTAGCACCCTATTGGACACATCCTCATCGAATGGACAAAAAGCTGCACGCGGTCCCAGCAGGAAATACAGTCAAGTTCCGCTGTCCAGCTTCAGGAAATCCCACCCCTTCAATTCGTTGGCTGAAGAATGGGCGGGAATTCCGTGGGGAGCACCGTATTGGAGGAATTAGGGTAAGACCTAAATGGGTCTTGGATTCAGTGGTGGAATTCAAATTTTTTTACTATCGGTTCTGTGGGCGTGGCTTGGTGGGTGTAGCAGGAGAAGGATACTGCAAAATCCCCATTCCCTCCCCACTCCTGGGGCCAGCCAGAGGTGGCATTTGCTGGTTCTCCAAACTACTCAAAATTTCCATTACCAGTTCTCCAGAACCTGCTGGATTTCACCCCTTGTTGGATTGTTCTTTCCTCCCCTTCCTTCTCCTTCCATTCTCTTGGTTAGCACACCAGGTTTTATGAATTAGGGCTTTGGGTGGAGAGAACTACAGAAACATGTAATATAGAGGAAGAGGAAGCCAAACTATTCATAATGAAAGGCACATGCAGAACTATGTCTTAGTGGTAGATTCCAAGGCCTTTGCATGTGTGGCTTAACATTTGTGTGTAGGAATAGATGTCATCTCTACAAAGAGAACTACCAAAGCCTTAAATACTAGCTGTATGTATGTATGTATGTATGTATGTATGTATGTATGTATGTATTTATTAGACTTCTATACCGCCCTTCTCCCGAAGGACTCAGGGCGGTGTACAGCCAAC
>JANHZT010001814.1:153975-165132 GCA_032468215.1 Stegonotus admiraltiensis | reverse complement strand
ATACAAAAATCCTTAAAATCAGAGTTTAAGCCAGCCCTGCGCGATGAAATAAAAAAGTCTTAAGGGAGCGGCGAAAGTTCCAGAGGTCGGGAAGCTCACGTATCCCTGGAGGAAGCTCATTCCAAAGGGCCGGATACTGTACCACTGCAGAAAACATGCCCAACTTCTAGTAAGTTAGTAAGATAGTAAGAGCAAAGGTACCAAATTACCCTACACCTTTCATCAAATGATGTTGGTGTAACATTCAGCTTATTTTACTATTTTGTCTTGGTTGAGGAATGAGGGCCTTCACTTGCAAAACACCTCAAAGTCTGCAGAACATAGTCTAAAAAATCAGTTGATATGGTTTCTGGCTATTCCACTAATGCCCTTAGCCAACACTATTTTTGTTAAGGGGTCCTTAGTGCTCTCTGAGCTTGGTTGTTTTCTTTGCAGATGTTTCATTGCCCAAACTAGGTAACATTATCAGTGCTCTGAAGATGATGACTGATGATGTTTACCTAGTTTGGGTAATGAAACCTGTGCAAGAAAATAACCAAGCTCAGAGAGTACCAAGGACCCCTCATTTCAACCCTGAGCTATAAATTTCCCCCTATCTCCCCTCTACAAATTTCCCCCTCTATCAGTACTATTTTTGTTTTTAGAAAATTACAGGCTTCGGTAGAGCTATGTAAGTCTAAGACTGGAAAAGTTTGCCAAGTGATTCAGTTCCTTCTTGAAATAGCACTGCCTGCAATTCTGCTACTCCTAAATTCTCCCTAGAAGCAAGGAGCAGAAATAATGCCAGAAGACACCAGGCTGAATCTACAAATGATTAATGACTAGCTGGTATGAAAGACGGCTAGAAAAACTCAGCCTCAACACAGCTGGAATTTCTTCCCATGAAACCACTGACTCCAAACAGACCTAACTTGTTACAGTTCACAAATAATTTACTAGTGAGGGCACAATTATCTCCCAGTCCAAGGGTATATTATCTGTTACTCACAATTTGGGAGGCTAATATATCTTCTTGATTTGTCTTGGCTGTGAATAAGTTCTACGGTACTATTGGGTATCCATCTCAACTGAGAAAATATAACATGAATTGTTAAGTCAATAATTTCATTCATTTACTATATTGATTCTTTTAAAGCTGTATTACAGTTTTACCAATTATACCAATAATGTATTACATTATTTTACCAATATGCTCAAAGCTCATCACTCCAAGTTGAACAGCTAGCTAAGAATCAAGAAGAAAATGACTGTTTATAAAAGCAACTAAAAATTTCCTGAATACGTAATGCTGCCATATTTTGAACAGGATCTAATCTATTCTGTTTGTGAGTTTTCACTAGTAGGCAAACAAGTGCTCACAGCGGTATACTTTCCATATTCATTAAAAAGCGTAAGACAGGCCACCAAAAGGTTTATCAGGTCTAACTTTCTCTACCACTGTGGTCAAACCAATTCTCTAGGAAGCCTGCAAGAATGACAGTAGTAGCTCTCCAAATCCCATTCCTCAGCATCCGCTGCTAAGAGACACATCATTTTTGATATTGAATGTAAAATATAGTTATCATGACCAGCAGCTGTTAACAACCTCATCCTCTATTATTTTGTATCACCTTCTTTTAAGGTAATCCATAGCGATTGCCATCTTTACATCTTATGGAAGAAAAATTCCACAAGCAAACTATACGTTATATGTAGCATTCATTCTCATTATTTCAATACGTGTCCCACTTTTAGAGCCACGGGGTTTAAGGCTACAGTTGCTTAGTGAGATACTCCGTATTTTAAGATATGTTTTGATAGCTTCTGCATTCCCTCAATGTGTTTCAGTAATGGTTTATTGCAGTGGTGGCTCTCAACCTGTGGGCTCTGTGATTTCATCAGAGGGAGTCCATGAAGGCTTCAAGAAATGCTGTGATTTAAGTCTTGCGTTAAGTATCGGGAGTGCATGGCCATGGTCCATGGCCAAAAAATGATATTTAAAGGGGGCCCGTGATGAAGAAAAGATTGAGAACTATTAGTTTATTGAATAAACCAACATTGGATGGGCTGATACAGCTAAGCTACAACTATATTTTGGTTGACAAACTGCATGAACCTAACCTCAATGAGCCACTTTATTATAACTTCAGTTCAACATTGCACTCCTGTGGTTAGCTATGGATGCCTTACATAGACACCAACATTGCCCCATTTCCACGATAGGCTTATTTAGGTTAAGGGAGGTGGGATTAGTGTGCTGTGGAAACCTCCAAAGGAGTCAACCAATACAATCTGCAGCCCCTGAGTGGTTTAGATTTAGCTCAAGAAACCCAATCTTGCACAGGGTCCAATTAACTCCTGGTAAGTTGTATCGTGGGAACACCAACGCCAAGTCCATTGCTCTACTTTGCCTATCTGTTCTTCCAAGAAAAGGAATTGATTAGAAGGAGCAGTTCAAAAAGAATGAAACTTCCCAACTCAGGCCTCACTGGCAGCAGAGAACACCTTCCCAAACAGTGACCGATGGCAGTGTCTATACAGCACCTTCCACTGCTAGCCTGCAGGGGTGTTATCTATATTAGGCAAAAAGCATTTCCAACAACTGTTTCCTGCTTCTCTTCTTTTCTTCCCCCTTCTTGTTTGCAAGGGGACTACAGTACTTTGCTGAAGTGTACATCTCCATGCCTCTTTAAAGGAAATAAACTCTCCTGGGGCCTCATCCCCCCCCCATCTATGAGCACAGAAAACCAACAACATTGCCTATTCACCCTGCCCCACCCTTAACTAGGAAGCATTTGAAAATTCTTTTGTAAACCTAATGAAAGCATAGTTGCTCCAGGCCTTCTATCACAAAGGATCTTCCTGCAAGAAGCAGAAGAGACCCAAGTGCTCAGGCTGCCTTGAGTGCAGGTAGAGGCTCATGCCAAGGACCCAGCATGGTACCTCTTGGAAACAGCAGAACACAAGTAGCAGCCAGTTCTCGGGAGTCAGGCCAAAGCAGTTAGGTCACACTTCTGCAATCTTGGCTAATAGGAAGGGGTTAGGGATGCAAGGTGAATGGATTCAGTTATTGTGGTAATGAGCGCCCTGTTGGGAGATTTGGAGAAAAAAGAACCAGATTAGGGATAAATCATCATGCAGAAAACCCATCTACCGGTATGTGGTTACTAGCAATCGAAAATGACTTCATGATGCCTAATCGATCAATCAGTCAAAAGGGATGCCTTGATGGAAGGACTCAAGGGTTAGCAGGCACTTTCCAAAGGAAGTGGGTGGAGTCTCTGCCTTCCACAAATGGTGATCTTTGATCTAGTTAATAAGATTGGGCCCTCCTGCAGGCCCCAGTAAGGAGGTCTTGACTGGGTTAATGATTGGCGTTGTGGAAACAAAGCTGCAGCCTAACTACAAGTAACTAAGAAAGTTGATGATTACAAAGCAGAAAGGGAGATCTCTGCTGCTTCTTTTTCCCAAGACTGGAACCAGGATTTTTGAGGCTATTTGCAAAATATATGCATAACAGGAAGTCCAAATAACTGTTTTTATTTTTATTTTTGGAATAATTCATATTTGCAGAACTTCTGAATGCAAAGCACGCTATTATATTTTGAAGTAATACCATTATTAGCACTATCCTAGGGACTGTATTATTTTGGCTGATCATATGCGTCTTGTAACTTTGGCATCGCTTTTACAATTTTGTACCAACTCTTAAAAACTGAACATATTGATAATTTTAATCTGAGTTTTTTTAAAATTCATGACTGTGTGGAAGGAGTTATGTACAACATAATATACATACATGCAAGTATTTCTTCTTTGAATTAGAAAAAAAAAACCCTAAAAATTAACATTTTAAAATTAGATTTTGGAAGGTGTCCCCTCCACCATGCATTGATTATTTATACTTCAAGCTCTTGCTTTAATATGAAAACATATTTTTCAGTCAGTTACAGAGTGTATACATCTTCTGATTCAGGGAGAAAATTTGATTTGTTCTCATCAAATCTTTCCTACGAATTAGTAGGAAATCTCCTTTTTCATCAAGTTTTTCATCAAGAAGAACTTTGGTATGCAGCAACAGCCCCTGTTCCCTCCTTTGCAAAATAATACACTGATTTATTGGAGGCTGACCATCAAATGGTTAGTGCGGCAGCCCCATACTCTACAAAATAATCAGTAAACCAAAAGGAATGAATGCAGCCCTGCATTCAGAGAGAGAAAACTCTTAACTAGAGGCACATGTGGAGCCTGGGGTGGGGGGAGCCCTCCTCCAAGCCCACAACAACTGGAGGCCGTTTTATTGTTTAACATTCCTGATATTTTCTGTCAGGGCTGAACCAATTGTCCCTAATCCACCCAGCTCTACTGGCCAAACAAATGCAGCTGAATCCTGTTCCCACTGAACAGGCATCTTTTGTGAGGGAGGATTTAGAGAGTAGCCCAGTAAATCCATCTAGTTTCCTGCGTTGGGGTTCCCACACAAACACTCTCTCCCAGCTGCTAGCCCTTCCCACCCTTTGGGTTATGAAGATGCCCTCTTTGCCTGCCCTACCGAGCCGTGTCCATGGACCCCATGTACAAAATGTAAGTCTTTCTCTCTTTCCTTCAGTAGCTCCTTTTCATATCTGTTCCCCTTGAAAGCAACTGCCATTCTTTTTAAAGTACCCTGACTTGGAGAAATGGCCTGGAAGCCATTTTAGACCCATAGAAGACCTGATCATTGGATATGACAGACTTAATTTGACAGTTTCAAAGGCCTTATGAAAGTTTCACTCAATGGAGAAGAGGAAAATCTTTGGATTCAAGGGCTAATTTCTATTGCCACAGTTGTTTTGCTCAGTCAAGGTTGTTCCCCTGTCATCAGACACAGAGGACCAATCTCCTTGGCAGAAGCTTGCTGGGCCCAGAACATTGAACATCTCATTCCAAAACATTGCCAGGGAAAATCACTCCGAAGCGTGCGAGCCCATAGAAATGACATTTTTCCTAAGAAACAAATAATTTATTTGGATCGTTGTATAAGAAAAATGTATTCGTATTCATTTTGTCTGGTTATTTGTCTCTGGTTTTCCCCATAAGTCATTAGGACAAAATAAACAGTCCACACATGGAAAGCCATATTTGTATTATGAAAAATATTATTTGTGAAGGGGCTTTACAGGAGGTTTAGACAAAAACTTTGGGTCACATCAGTGGCTCATAGTTTCTTCCCTATTTTGAAGGAAGGAAATTGCAGAGATATCATAACCAATTCTGAGTCCTGCATATTGGCACAGGCAAAAAAAAATCAAGAATGTATTCTATTTCAATGGTGTCTAGGCTGCCCTTCAGCAGAGCCTGCAAAATAATTTATAATTTATAATACATGGGCAGGGGAAAAGCTGACTGGATTACAATTTTTACATCCATTCTTCCTTGCACAATCAACAAATTTAAAATCTACATGCATGTATGCTTGTATAAATTACACAGTGGTATATAAGAGGGCAACAGCCACACTAGACGGGGTATTTGTTCTCCTAATTGTAGAAGAAAGGGACAAGTAAACTAGGACTCATCCACCCTTCTAGAACAAGAACCCAGTTTTACCCTGCCTTAGAATGGATATAATTTATCTACCTATCAATATCACTTGTGATCATCTCATTTTCTGTCTCTTCTCCCTCTTTGTGCCCCTTTTCTCCTTTTTCCAGTTCTGTCTGCGCTCTTCCTTTAAAGAAAAAAAGGTTTTAATAAAGTAGGCAGGAAATGTTATTGTGCCAATGCCACCCATTTCAAATAGCGCACAACCATGATTTGTCACTGAGCTAAATGGCAACATTTCTCAGTTTAGTGTCTTCAGTCCCAGCATCTGGAAGGAGCTGCTGAGCAGAGATGGAAGGTCTTTCCCTGATCTGAATTGTAGACAAAGCTGGGATGCAGCCTCAGCTATTCTGATCAAATCCTAGCTGAATCATACCAAGCCTTTTACAATCTACACTGAATAATTGTTTTTCAGAAAACAGAATACAGGAATAGCATTAAGGACCCAGCCTCATTCATTTATTCATTCATTAGTCATTCATTCATTCATTCATTCATTCATTCAACTTTTATCCTGCTTTTATTACTTTATAAATAACTTAAGGCAGCAAACATACATCATACTTCTTCCTCTCCTATTTTCCCCACAACAAGTGAGTTGGACTGAGAGAGAGTGACTGTCCCAAAGTCACCCAGCTGGCTTTTATGCTTAAGGTAGGAAACTAGACAACTATTACAAGTAAAAGCAGGTAAAACCTGTGTGGAGGCCAACTTCTCATTCACTGAGCAAGCTTCCTCTGGCTCCTTTCTGTAAATTCATCTGAGGTAAAAGTGCAATTTGGGGGCAAAGGATGGTGCAATTGATGCCTCAATGAGATTGCTTAGTTTGGATCAGGGCTGTCAAACTCGTGGCCCGCGGGCCAGATGCATCATGTGTTGGCCACACCCACGCCCAGTTTAGCAAAGGGGAAAAAAGTCCCAATACGTCACGTGATGACGTTGTGACGACACGAGTTTGACACCCCTGGTTTAGATACACAGTTCCATAGAATTTTTGGGTTACCGAATAGGTCTATTGTTCCAAGAACTCTACGTTTCACATCATTCTCTCTGCCATGTAACTAGCCTAAGCATGGGCCTAAAGCAATTCCCCTTTTCTATCCCAGAGCTCTGCCTTTTGCCTTGCACCATTTAAGGAGGTGCCTTGCACCAGCTTCTGAGGCAGTCAACCCTAAAGAGTCCCTGTGTCGGGGGGGGGGATTAAACTGAATCCCAAGGAATCTATCTTGCAAGGGAGGAAGGGGTGCAATTCCCAAACAGGGGGAGGAAGAGGGAGGAACAGGACCATTAATCTAAGGAAATAATGCTTTATTTTCCCAGTGTAGAAATTTGAACTCGGGCAGCACCTGGGACAACAGGCTGTTGATTGCTTCAGTTCTGCTTCTGACTCCCCTCCTGTCCCTTTGCTTCAGCAATAGAGCATTAGTTAATCCCACTTCAGTGCTCAACAGGGAGGAGAGAGATGGGCTATTAAATAATTAAATTCTGAAACATGAGTGAAAGCTTGCTGACCTCTTTTGGGCAGGTAACCCCCAGTCCAATTCCCAGGACTTACCCCTCAGTCAAAACATTGCGGTTTGACACGTTTGTTTTCTTAGCTGGAGGGGCTGTAGCGGGGCCACCCTCACCCTGAAGAAGCCTTTCCCCACTTCTCTCAGTTCCTTCTAAATGGCCTTTCCATAGTGGTGTACAAAGTATGTCAGCTATGTTAGCTGGAGATATAAGGAATTGTACCCCAACAGATTTGGTGGAATCAGATCAATACTGTGTTGAAACGGCCAGCTTTATAGATGGCCAAATAAAGACATGGACATTTGGTTATAATGAACATAGCACAAATATATGAGCACAAAGTCATTTTCCAAGGTTTCTTATGTTTCCTTCTTCATACTAAATTCTATAATGAAATACTCCTTTAATCATTTGTTCTCTTCTCCTCTGTGTTAACATTTATCTAGAGTCATCATTCTATATTATTCTAAGTTACTCTGTCCTTGAACCTTGAATGCAATTGAATGACCCCATTACTCGCAGCCTTTCTTTCTTGCCATTGCAGGGAATATTTTATCTCCCCCCACACAGTTCCCAATCCCTTTTAAAAATAATAAATAGATGGGAGCAAAATACCTGTAACCAAAACAATTGACTGAATCAGCTCATGTTGCATCGTGAACAATTTAAACTGTAATAAAACACCAGTGTTGTTGGATGATCCTGACTCCAAGGTTCACATACGTTTGTGATAATATATATTTATATGCATATATGCATATACACATACACACACACACACACCAGAGGTTCAGTAGGGATCCTAATTTTAAAAATAAAAACAGTAGAAAAGTATTATACATTTATAGGCTTCTACACCTAATTTCCCTTGTCATCTCTCCCTCTTGGTATTGATGGATAAGCAGTAGGAAAAAAACAGTCATGAACATAATTTTTATATGTGATAACTGCAAGAAATTATTGTAAACACAAAGATAGAATGATTTGGCAAAACCTATGACAGAGGAAAGGTTGGTGAAGATGATAGAACTTGGTGGGATGGCCAAATTGACTTGTTTGATCAGAGAAAAGAGAATATCTGGGTTTATTGGTGACTGGAAACCTCTTATGGACTTTTTGCATAGAAAAGAAAAATGAACTTATGATTTATCATTTTGATGATTGGATAGGATAGATTGTAGGAAGAAGAGACTAATAAGGTCATCTTATAGAAGTCAATTTATAACTGTACTTATAACTGCTGTAAAGAAGATTGAAAGCTACTTCTCTATACTTTCTTCTTTCATTCATTCATTCATTCATTTTTCTTTCTTTCTTTTTCTGCTACTCTTTCTTTTTGCACTTTTAGTTGGTTCTTTCATTTTTTTCCCTTTTCTTTTTCTTTTTTGCTCTATTTTAGTTTGTATTTTAAACATTCTTGTGTTTAAAATTTTCAATAAAATTATATATATATATAAAGCTGACCCCAATTGTGTTTGCATGACACATTGAACTGCATACTGGTGTCTGCATATTAGACAAATGATTGGGTTAAGTCTACTTCTTTCAGTGTCTTCAAAGTACATTGTGCAAGTCCAGAAAATCAGGTTGAAGAAACCCACAGGTAAGGATAGCCTAATGGTGGGAAAATAAAATTACAAAGTTAGAAAAGGGTGTTTTTAAGTGAAGTACTTTTTACCTTTCTCCATTAAATATCATCCTGTGATTTTTTTTTTAATCTATCAGATTTATTTTGAACATTACATCTGTTTTCTACCATATTGTTCTTATTTTGAATCTGGTGAATATCCATTTAAAGAGACTCAGAACCATAAATAACACACCATCTTAGAAATGTTCATACTTGATGAGAAAATTAGAAATCACCAGTCCCTTCTTAAAATGTACACTGTGGTAAAGAATGGTAAATTACACTCTTTCAGGAATCCTAAGCAGCCTCATGACAGCCACTTAAAATTGATTTTTTATTTTCACTGGGACAGAGCACAGTTGCATCAGGTCTATTCATAGGGACTGGAGATCCTCCATATTTAAACATCATTTGATGTCAAGCTATGTCATAAGCAAACATGTAGAACAAGCATGTAAGAAGCTTTGGGATGTTTTGTTGTATTACTTGTATTTCAAGAGTTTATGAGGCATTGATAGGATTCATACATCATATTCATTCATAATTTGCCTAATTACATTTAAAGAAATAAACTACAGTGACTGGATTCACACAATATGCTAAAAGAAAAAGAAAAAAACCCCGGGCAAGCAGGCATTGAATGCCAAAAGGGGAGGTAGGGCAGGAGAGAGAATGTCCAAAATGTGAATAAGAAAAATACTGATTGCATGAAACTCAAATGCATTTCAAGGACACTACAAAGCAAAAGGCATATAAGCATCTTGTACAATTTAAAAATGATTGTGTAAGATTATAAAAAGTAATATTTATCACATCAGATTGTGTGGAATTGCAAAACTTGAAGAAATATTTTTAAAGTGATAAATTAAACCCAAATATATATTTAATACTAAAATCAAATTGGTGAAGACATACTAAGCAATATCATATCTTTTGAGAGATACCAAGACCAAGCAATTTATAGAATGAAAAATTTCATTTTTGAAGATTTCACTGATTAAATACAAAATTAAAACATGTTTATCCTCCTTAATTATTTTTATACTTTACATTCCATCATAAAGAACATATAGGTTTTTGAAAATATCTACATTTTTACTATTTTTGATTATTATTAACAATTTTTTTAAAAAAAGAAATATACAGGAAAAACAATGAAGCCACAAAAGGAAAGGTTTTTATATCTTCTTACTAGCTAAAGTATTTCAGCTAAAGGATACTAGAAAACTAGATGTGGAGAGAATGCAGCTGTTTTATCTTTTGGCATTAACAAAGGAGGGTTTTTTCCCCCTTCAGTCAACAAAAATGTTATTCTTTTCTTAAAGAGAAGTTGACTCAAAATATCTAGCTGAACAAAATAATAAAGTCAGGAAGAAAATGAATGCATTTTGTTAATTTTGTAAAAGAAAAATATTTTTGGTAAAAGATTTGAGTAAAAGTGGGGGAGGATGGAGTATAGCCTTCAAGGATCAAATAATAATAAATATTGGGTGTCCTGATATAGTTCTGTGTATATTGAACTAATTATTAACAATTATTTCTCCCTAAATTTTCATTATTTGTTGAATAGCCCAAAAATATAGTTCTGAAATTTTATGAGTTTTTCCCCCATAAAATGTTTTACTAAAGAGACTCCTGTTATTTTTTTAAAAAACTAATTTTCCCTCAGTCTAAACTTTAAGGGCCCTAATAATCCTAGCCACATAAATTTGTGATATAGACATTCTATTATATATACAATTTCACATAATAAATCTCCATAAGTGAGGGCTCTGGCTATCCCCTGAATGAAATACTGTGAAATATTTTTATGGATTGTAAAATGCTATAATAGTTCAATTTTGTGATAGAAATTGTACAAATAGATAGAAACAGCCATGGTGCAGCTTAATAATACCCGAGTTTCAAAATGAAAATTCTTTAACAATATTTTTTTCACCTAACAGTGGCAAAAAACTGAAAAAATAAACATTCTTCAACTCATTTTTAAATTCACTATTATTTATTCAAGATTTTTTTTTGTCCAAAAAAATATTATTGGAAAATCTAAAGAATAGCTATGGGTTTTACTTACTTCACTTTTGAAATAGATGATTTATATATTTGCTCCTTCAAAGAAGTGCATAAATCTACCACCAATCCCTAAGGAATGTTTTTGGCAGGTTGGTGAAATAAAATTGATGAAAGTTTTCCTATTGAAGAAATAAATTTGAAATTTGAAGATATTATATGGTTGAAGAGTTTATTTATATGTATACACACAGACACATGTATAAACATATACATATAAATAAATACATAAATAATATGATGAAAACCAGATTAATGGATGAAATCTAAGAATGTTTAGGGAAACAAGGATATTTAAGGGCAACAATGTTATAACCGAAAATACCTAACTACTGATCTATATGTGATATGTGTATATTCATGGTTAATTCCATATCCTCCAT
>JANHZT010001814.1:130157-140871 GCA_032468215.1 Stegonotus admiraltiensis | reverse complement strand
TTCCAAGCAGTCTCCATGTTTCCAGTGTCTGTTTCCCCACTTGGAGCAGAACCCAGAAGGATATTTCTTCCAACACCTTCCTTGGCTCCACAGTGGTGGATGTCTGTGCTGCATTGTGATTCATGTTTGTCTATCAGACAGCAGACCTTCCTGCATAAAAACCTCTTAAAATTGAGATGATAATTTGGGAGGACTAGAAACCCCAAAACAGACCATCACCATTCCTTTATTTTCACACCATTCTTTGCCCTCAATCCCACTTTAGCCTACTTTTCTGGGGCCCAGGCAGCTCTCAAAGGGGCCACTTCCCTTAAGCAGCCTTGAACTAAGAACTAAGAGTTCTGAACTTTTGCTATTATGCTTCTTCTAAAAAAATACATCTTAACACAGTATAGGAACCTGCCAATAAACGGAGTGATTTACTACTAAGAGTAAACCCACTTAAACTTTCTGCAAAATTATTTTTCCCATGGATAAATAAATAACAGCACAAAGGGGTTTAAAATATATGTAGCAATCAAAACTATTAAAGTTTTTCCTCTGAAATAAGAAAAAAAAAATCTCCCAAAGAGTTTACAAAGGAAAGAGGTGACCCACAGAGAATATCCTAAATCAGGAAATGAAATTACCGTGATTCTAATGCCTTTAGCTGCTAAAGTTTAGCACAAAGGAAAGACTCTTAACAGGCTTCATTTTTTTGTCCTGGGAAAGAGTGTGATAAAATGCTGCCCTCTACTGGATTTGTTTTAGTTCATTTCTGTAATGCAGGAAAAATACATGAAAACATCCCTCACCTGAATTTCACAAGCCGCTTTTGGGTCTGCTCTGTGCTGCAGGCAGGGTCTCCCTAAAGCTACCTTCATCCCTCCTTGGCCTATGGAGTAGACAGCTTTAAGTTATCCTTATTTGTATGAGAGTTTAAATATATTTTTCCGTATAATTCCAATGCTTTCCAAGAGCAGCTTTGATATATAAAACCTGTTAGGCTTTGCCACCCTTTAGCCTGGAAAGGGGCCAGAGGACCGGTAGGACCTGGGGACAGAGGCAGTAAAGACAGAATAGGGATGTGTTGCTTTGTTGTTTCTGTTGTTACCAGATGTAAGAGGTGTTCAGGGACGGGTAACACCTCTGGTGGAGGGACCTGCCACACTCTTTTTAGGGCACCTTGTTTAGTGACACTCAGCTCTCATTTGTGGCTCCAAGCAGCTGTAACACATGCAGAAGCCACATCCCAGTAAACCATCTTGGAGAGGCACCAAACAGTTGAGGGCAGTCAATGAGTCTTCGACTCTCGGTGAGGTAGTGGATTTGTAAATCCCCGATGTGTGAAGACTGACTCCAGCAGACTGAGTAGAGGAGACTGATCAATTGTCCAGGGGTCAAAAAGGCAGGCCCAGCAAGAGTTGTAGAGCACGGCAAGACACTTAGATTTCCTGGTCATCCATTGCAGCAGGAGAGGTCTCCAGCCGTAATGGTTCTCTATGCCACTGGACTGCCGAGAGAGCATGACTTCCCTTGTGGAATGGCCATCCCACTTAAAACTCCATTGTGTACAGGTTTCTGGTGTGCAATTCATCTTCACCTACAACTGATCTGCAGATCCTCTCCATCTGAACCTAATTTGATGAGTCCTACAGCAATAGGGGAATGGCGAACCAATAGGTAGAGATGACCACTGGTAGTTGCAGTCACAAACCTGCATTTGGGTGACCCTTGTGCCAGTGGTTGTTTGTCTGGCAGCATCCAGGGTAACTGAGCAGCCCTTCTAGGATAGCAAGCCCACCCTTGTATGAGGAAATTAAAAAACTAAAAATTGCCTGTCCCACATCTGGTTAGTTCATTGCAGCCAGAAGATCATCTCCTTAGTGGTTGAAAATCAAGAGGTAAAAAAAGAAGCAAAGGAAAATCATGTTTGGGAGCCTCGAACACCCATACCTGGCTGGATAGAGACAAGGTGTCAAAGTCTGAAAGATAAACAGCACTCATAACAGCTGAACTTTGTCATGATAGCATTGGCATTGCTGCACTCAGTGAGACCAGGCTGGCAGACAAGAGTTCTTTGCAGGAAATAGCAAGTAGATATAGAACCTTTTGGAAAGGAAAACCACAGACTGACAACAGGACTCACTGCTCTGCTGAAGAACATTTCTATTGTACCCACTGGAATAAGTGAATGCATCACGAAGTTCCGCTTTTCTCTTAGCAAGTCTCAGTATATCACCAATCAGCACTTACACACCAACTCTCATGAGTCCAGATGAAGACAAGGAAGCTTTCAATAAGGACCCGGACAAAGTATTCAAACAATCCGCATCAGTGACCAATTCCAGGCAATTTCAGTGCCAGGATGGGGACAGACAGCAAAACTGGGATGGAGTCCTTTGGGAACATGAGGTCAAGAACAAAATAGCAGTGGCCTGCTGCTTCTGAGAAAACATGCTGAGCACAACCTGTGCATCATTAACACTACGTTCAAACTTGCAAACAAATGCAAAACTACCTAGATCAGGGGTGTCAAACTGGAGGCCCGCGGGCCGGATGCATCATGCCCAGACCATGCCTACCCCACCTCTGCAAAGGCAGAAAACATCATGATTTGTCATGTGACATCATGTGACATGATTGAGTTTGACACCTGTGACACTGGATGCATCCCAGATCCAAACTCTGGCACCTACTCGACTATATCCTGGTACACCAGCACAATCTTAAAGATGTCCCTATCACCCGCACCATGCAAGGTGTTGAATGATGGACAGATCACAGGCTGATCCGGTCAGCCCCTTTACGTTGTAAGCAACCAAGGAGTGTCAGAAAGTCATTCAACATCTGCAGACTACAAGACGGAGACCAAGTCCAATGCTTAGATATGCTCAATAAAAAAAACCTCTCTGTCAGTTTACTGCTCATAGGCACCTGTTCTGAAAAGCGGACACAGTTTAAAGATGTCATCACACAGATTGCAACATCTGTACTTTGAAAAGCCAGGTGCATCGAGAACTGGTTTGATGAAAAACACAAAACCATTTCAACAGCCCTCTGGTTGAAAAGCAAGGCTTACGCAGACTTGCAAAATGATCCATCATCTGTCTCAAAGAAAGACAAGCTTAAGTGCTTGCAATCTAAAGTATAGACAGAACTGTGAGAAATGCCAGATGGATGGGAGCAGAAGAAGGCTGATCAGGTGGAACCTATGCTGATATGACATGCCGCCAAAGAGTTCTTCAGTGGAATAAAGTCAGCTTATGGTCCTTCTAAATAGGGATGCTCCCCCTGTCTGCCAGGTGACGAATCAAACCTGATCAGGAAGGACTGAAAAAATGGCTGGGCTGAACACTTTTCCAACTTACTCACTAGGCCATCCACATATCTTTCAGCAGACTCCACAGTTGCCAGTCCAGATGCCCTAGACCAGTGGTAGGCAAACTTGGCTCTTTCACACCCTGTGGACTACCACTGCCCTAGACCTGCCTCCTTCTAAAGATAAGATCAAAAAAGCAATCTTGCAGATCAACTCAAATAAAGCAACAGGGCAGGATGGCATTCCTGCTGAGATCTAAAAGCACTAGATTTAAACACTTTGTTAGCATTCCAAGACATCTGGGAAAACATTTGGTCCACAGAGGAGATACTTGATGATTTCCATGATGCCTTTATAGTGACTCTCTATAAAAATAGGGGAAACAAATGAGATGGTGGGAGGTATCTCACTACTGTCCATTGCAGGCAAGACCTGCATTCTCCTTAACAGAATTGTCACTGCCTCAGAAAGGAACCTCCCAAAAACCCAGTGTGATTTTCAGCCAAAACAGCAGACATGATATTTGCTATGAGGCAAGTTCAGGAGAAGTGCATCAAGCAGAAATAATGAATGAATGAATGAATGAATGAATGAATGAATGAATGAATGAATGAATGAATTTATTTATTTATTTATTTATTTATTTATTTATTTATTTATTTTTGAAATGTTTCTCCCAAAGGACTCAGGGCGGTGAACAGCCAGAGTTAAAATACATGCAATAAGAAAGTTAAAAAGATTTAAAACAACATTAAACAAATGTTAAACTCTGTCTTCATTGACCTGACAAAGGCATTTGACCCTGTAAACAGGGAGGCTCTCTGAATCATCCTGAGATGTGATAGATGCTTGAGGAAACTTGTGAAACTGACTCAACTCTTTCATAATGGAATGACATGGCAGGTTCTTTATAACAGTGGTATGTCAGCTGCATTTGCCATTTCCAGTGGGGTAAAACAAGGTTGTATATTAGTCTCAGTCCTATTCAATCTGCTCTCCACTTGCATGTGGTCACATACTATCCAGAGTCTGAAAGAGGAAGTTTATATCAGGTACTAATTGAATGTCTCTCTTTTTGAACTTTGCCTGAATGCATGGAGAAAGTGTCTCCATACAGTCATTCAAAAAGCTCTCTATTGATAGGACAAAGTGGTAGATGAAGACAGTGATCTAGAGTTTATGCTGAACAAATTCTCAGAGGATGCTATTGTTCTGGGGCCTGATTATCAGCCTGAACAAAACTGAAATACTTTATCAGTCTGTTCCAAATACCAAGTCCATAGGGCCAAAAAATCACTGTTGATGACACTCGGCTGTCAAATGTAAACAGCTTCAAATACATGAGAAGCATCATCTTGAGTGATGGGACTGTGGACAAAGAAATTGATCAAATCGTATTAGTGGTCCACAGGATTTAAAATTATGAATTTAGTGGTCCCTGAGGTCTGAAAGGTTGGTGACCTCTGTACTAGAGTGTTCAATCAATGTAGGATCTGTTTCTCCACAAAGCTAAAAGTCTACAGAGCTGTGGTTACCCCTTCTTTCTTCTATAAAGGCAAGTCCTGGACTCATCAATGCCAAAGGCACATCAAGCAACTGAAGAAATTTCACATGTGTGCACTCCACACCATTCTCAGCATTTATTGGCAAGACTGTGTCTCCACCTTTGGTGGACTCCACCAAAGTCCACCAGTATTGAGTCTCTGATTATATCAGATCCCAGATGAGATGGGTGGGAAATATGATCACAACTGATGACTGTTATATGCCTTGCCAGTTGCTCTATGGTAAACTGGAGACTGGGAAAGAGACCTCGGGGTCGTCCATGCAAGTTCTACAAAGATGCAGTGAAGGAAACATATAACCTTGTGACATCCAACCAATAGAACTAGAAGCTGTGGCTGCTTGATAAGATTCAATGGCAAGCCCACTAAAAACTGATGGAAAAATGTGAGCTGTATTAGAGAATATACCTACAGTTATTGTAACAATGGACTTCTAGTGACCCTATTGTGCTAGACTCAGAGCTTCCAGATTGAGACCACAGAGCCACCTATGTGTTCACAAATTAACTGCACAACAGCATTTCTTCTTCAAACCCAAAGGGATGCCCATCCATCCATCCATCCATCCATTCATTCTTCAGCTTGGCATGGTTGGCACAATCAAAGACCTTTCTAAAACCAATGAAGCAAATATGTATTGTTGTGATCTAGGCTTCCTGAGTCATTAAAATACACAAGTAGTCCCAAAAAACTCTTTTATTGCAACAGCTGTGAATTATGTTCATTCACAGATGAGTCCCAATTAGTTGCAAAAAGTCCTTCGGGAGAAGTCCTTTGGGATAATCACCAACCTTTATCTCCCTTGACACACTGCCAAAAACCTACTTGGCAAAGCCACAAGGAATCCAGAATCAAACAGAGATGCTGACTGGGAACAGAATTAACAACGTTGCTTCCTGCAAAGGGCCCACGTGCCTTTGCTCCTCTTTTAAGCCTTATGGCCTTACTCCAGAGTCAACCCTTTAGTTTTAACTGCTCTTGCCTTTTGGCAGCTCTGCACACGCACGCACTAGGAACAGGCTGCTCCTGTTCCTCTGCGTCTCTGATGTCCGACTCTGGAGGCTCCGGAGTCTGCACACAACTCTCAGATGGCCCTGGCCCCAGGGGTGGGCTTCAAAAATGTTAGCAAGGGGTTCTCTGCCCAGTTGCTGTGTGGGCATGGCTATGGTGGGCGTGGTCTAGTCAGCTTCCTGCACCACAGTGGGAGGGGTCATTTTTGCCCTCCCCAGGCTGCAGAGGTTTTCTTCGAGCCTCCGGGAGGGCGAAAACAGCCTCCCCAGGCTCTGGAGGCTGGAAATGGGCCTGTTTCCGGCCTTCCCGAATTTCCGGTAGGCCAGTTTTTCCCCCTCCCTGAGCCTCTATGTGCACCCTGCACTTAACTGCATCCAAAACGGGCCACATGTGGACTCCCGGGAGGGGTGGGGTGAGGTGGGCAGGGCCATCCAGGAGTGGGATTTGGGGGTTCTCCGAACTGCACAGAATCTTAGCTAGAGGTACTCCCAAACCCCTGCGAACCCCCAGCAGCCCACCTCTGCCTGGCCTCATCTCTGCCTCTGACACAGAGCCTTCGTCTGAGCCTTCCCCAGGCTCCAGGACTGGCTATGTTCCTCTCCAGCCTCCTCACTGTCCGACTCCACTGCCAGCTCCACAGGCTGCTGGCGGACCACAACACTGTACTGACTTCTTTTTTTATATTCTTTGGCTTTCTCAATTAAACAGCATACGTACCTCTTAGTCTTTCGTGTATATGCAAAGCTATGTTACCATCCTGTTGTCTGGGATCAATTAGGTTTAAGGGGGAAATCCTATTTAACGCAGGTAAAAACCAGAAGAATCCGTGCATCACGCAAAGAGAGAGGTTTATATACAGTACGTACTGTATATAACCTTAATCTTTCTAAAGCCTCATCTTGGTCTTAATCTTTCGGTATTGTGCAGCAGCGAATTCACCATAGACCATTCGAGGATAATGCAAAGGTAGAAGAATTCTGTTCCTACTCAAGCGGGTGGGAAGAAGCTTTCTTGAAAGGAAAATGAAGTTGTTTACTAGCAGGAGAGAAAAGGAAGAATCATGCCAAAAGGGGAAGCAAAGACAATAGCCTGTTGGAGGCCTGCAAAAAAACAAAACTAAAGGAGGCTTCAGCAGAACCACTTTCCCACTTTGAGACACAAGAGGGCACCCACCACAGGGACTAATACCAATGAAATTGTGCAGTGCGTGTTCCAATTTATTTTAGAAAAATCTTTTGCAAAATCCAGGAGGTACAGTTTCCTTTGCTTTTGCCTGAAACCAAACATCATTTGGCTTTACTTGAGTAGCAGCATTTCTGAGAAGGATTTCCATCCTGGTTATCTAGGCTGGCCTCAGCTACTCCAGCCTGGTACCCCAACTGATACGAGCTATGGTAAACAACTGGCAGGCAATAATGGGAGTTAAATTCCCCAACATATATAAAACATTATTCCTGTGTGTGTTTATTGCTAATACACTTACATGACTCATGCTTTATATTTATAGAGTATATTTTATATATCTTTTTTCTAGTTTTCTGTTCTAGTTTTTGCTTAGTTTTAAGCACTTATGTTTTTTTCTATAAAGTATATATTTGTGTTTTGTTCCTTTGTTCTTTTTTCTGTTATTATTTTAAAAGCAATATTTTTTATTAAAAAAAACATTGACCACTTTTAAGTTGAGTGGCCTTCAGTTCAATGCTGGCTGGAGAATTCTGGGAGTTGGAGTCCACTCATCTTATAGCAGTCAAGGTTGAGGAACACTGTGTTAAACTAACACTTTGCTGCCATCTGGCTCTCTGGATTTTTGTTGTCAGAATATAGCAGCCCTAGCAAAGTATCTTGATTTTTTTAAAAAAGCTTTAAAATTCTTATATACGTCATTTATTGTTGCCAATTGATGAAAATACACTATTTATTTATCTCGTAGTTCCAGGAATGGTCTCTTGAGTTCCCCAAGATTATGCTATTGACATTAGATAGCTGATTTTTGAGAGTATGATATTTTAATTTATAGCATGATTGAGTAAAATGGCTGGGTTAAGATTCTGCAGATCATAATGCCCCCATTTCCTTTTTAATTAATTTGATTTTTTTTCTTTTAAAAACAAATTATCCTTCCCCCTGAAATTTCAGCCCTCTCCTTGGGTGATATCAATAAGTTGGATTTTCTTTTAAAAAATGCTTGAGTGTAACAAAGGAGTAATTGAAAAATAGTAGAGTACTATAATAGTAATATTTCACCTGACTCCTCCCTGAAGGCTTGGAGAAGTCAGAATACCAAAAAAAGTGGCATAAAATGTGGTATCTCATTACTGATCTGCTTAAGGAATTATCAGAAAAGTAGATTGATACACACAACTCAAACACACACACAACCTGCTGAGAACTTCTTATACTGCACTGGGTCATCCTTTTTTCCTACTGCAACTTCTGGAATGTTGTACAACCTATTGCAACAGGAAGAAGCCAAAATGATGTGAATGATTCCAGGAATGGTGTGGGTTCAATTAGCTTTCAGTGTGGATCTAAAGCCACATCTGGTAATAACATGAAACAGGTTGCTGTCTTCTTTCTCCCAGCTCAAATTAGAAATATAAGGCATACTATATCAGAGGTCACCAACCTTTCAGACCTCAGGGACCACTAAATTCATAATTTTAAATCCCGTGGACCACTAATATGATTTGCCTAATGACCAGCTGGGTAGGCATGGTTAGGTGGTCATGTGACTTTGTGTGTGTGGCCAACTCGATGTCACTCACATCGAGGGGTGCCTCAATGGCCTCTACTCACCCCACCCCTCCCAGCCACTCCTCACTTGCCCACCCAGGCTCCTTAGGGCCCCAACAGGAAGCAGTTGTTGGAGCTAAGCAGACACCAATGAGAAAGAGTTGGCAAAACAGCTGGCTCAGTTCAAATTGGATCTGACCAAGAAGGAGGCTCAGCAGAAGCAGCTCACTCAGGACTAGGAGTATAGGCTTTCCAAGCAGAGGGAAGACCTGTGGGAGTGCAAGGCCAGGTACCGGCGCCTGGAGGCTCAGCGGGCTGAGATGGTCACCCAGTTCCGGGCCATGATGCAGTTCCACTAGAACAAGGCCCTCTGGTGCTTCGCCATCAGTGGCACTTCCCTTCAGCCTTCACCCAAAGCCCCTCACCAGGAGCCTGAAGCAGACCCTAAGTTGGAATTTCTGCCCCCCTCCAACCCACACAAAAAGATCCTGAAGGGGGAGACTCTCTGCAGCAACACAAACGTTCATTGCACGTATATGGCACAGGGGCCGTAGTTTGAGGACCCCTGATTTAGTGCAATATAAAAAATGCAAATTATTTTACTGTGGACCACCAAAATTTTCTCGTGGACCACCAGTTGGTGACCGCTGTACTCAACTCAACTTAAAAGTGGTCAATGTTTTTTTTAATAAAAAAAAATTGCTTTTAAAATAATAACAGAAAAAAGAACAAAGGAACAAAACACAAATATATACTTTATAGAAAAAACATAAGTGCTTAAAACTAAGCAAAAACTAGAACAGAAAACTAGGAAAAAGATGTATAAAATATACTCTATAAATATAAAGCATGAGTCATGTAAGTGTATTAGCAATAAACACACACAGGAATAATGTTTTATATATGTTGGGGAATTTAACTCCCATTATTTTCTGCAGTCATATTAAGAGTGCAGATATGCAGAGGAGCACCAGATGGCAGCAGAGAGATTGTCTTGTGCACCTCCTTGCTGCTATTTAGTGATCCTCTTATGTTTCTGCAGACCAGAAGTGGCATAGCAAATGTTTATTCTATGGTCTCTCTTTTTCCCAGATTGTACAGTAGTCTGGTTTCCCAGCAGAGACGATTTATTTTAATGTCCTTTTACTTGTGATAGTTTTTGATAGTGTTTTTAAATCAGAGGAAATCGGTAATCAAAACTTCTGCAGAGGTGGAGAGTGGCATGAGGGCAATTAAGAAAGCCCACTCATGGTTAATCCTCTGGTCACAATTTCTTTTTTAATTAAAGGCACAAGACCCTGCAAATGTTTGGGAAATATTTTGCCATGAATAACACTATGCTGTTGCAATTGTATTCCATTCTAAAAAACAGACAAACATATAGTGCTATGATGGCCTCGCTTGGGAAGCTGAGAAAAGTTCCTGGAAAGAAACATGTTGAAATGACTTCTGTGATGTAGTAAAAAAAAAAATTGCATGGAAGTGTCCATGAAGTCACTAGAAATCAAGCTTAAATGAAGAGATGCTTTTTCCTTTTTTTAACCATTCTATGTAAGTGTCCTCTTAACAAAGGCAAGCTGGCTTATAGAAATCAGGTGATTGTCCTATAAATATTTTTCAAACAAATTATTATTAAATGTTGGGCCTATGTAATCTTCATTTTCCTCTGGTTTGAAGAACAAGGTAAATGGGTTTCTGCTACCTTTGGGAATCACAGGAAGTTTTTCTCAAGCTGGCAAATCAAGAAATGTGACTCTCCTGTATCCTTGGGGAAATAACACCAGAGCCACTTATAGAATAATCTGAATTTCATTCAGTCAATATGACATAAGATGTGTTTTTGAAACCATGATGACCAAAGGAAGGGAAAATTGCAGCCAACGAGACAAAAATAGTTCAAATAGTTTAATAGTTTTTATTGTCCTTTCAGTTGTGTAAGATATCCTCTGAATATACCTAATAACCAAATGGAATATTATACATGGGCATTGTCAGCTCCTCAGGGTGATCCAGGTCAGGAAACTGTCACAATTCGGATGGATTGTCCCCAATAAATAGTCTGAGACCAAGTCATGAGTTCAAGTCTCCTTTATTGTCTCTTGCT